>VUQS01001133.1:3361-48646 GCA_015108495.1 Heterochromis multidens | reverse complement strand
ATGTACATGCAAGTTTTATAAAGACATAAAATAAGTGAGCCAGACAGACAAAAAAGAAGCCTCTACGGTTATCCCTCTGACAAAACTATTCACAGCTTAAAGGCTTCTAATTTTGGTAAAAGAAAAAAAAAATCAGTCTATGATTGAAATTAGATTGCATTATGTAGCAAAACTTTAACCATGCTTTTCCTAGCCACAGCAGCACTCTCTAGCTGAAGACTTTTGTCAAATGAAACTTTATAAGTCTTATCCACTCCTGTGCTAAAGTTTAGAATGGCTAGCATTAGTACATGTGGTAGTGCAAAATATTTCCTCAACTGTATGAGCGTAACATCGTACACAAATCTACTACAAGTGACTAGCACAAATGCTTTGCTTTAGTAGAACTGTTATTTGTAAATGAAATGTTACTTACCTTGAAATGTCTTTTACATCAGCCTGCAAGTCCGCCATGCAACACACAGTCTTAATATGTGAATTTGGGCACATTGAGTGGGTAGGGGAGGGAACTTGAAATCAGAAGTTACAGTGGAGATAAAATAAGTTATCTATTCAATTTCTTTAAGTAATTACAACTTGAATTTTGTTTTAAACCCATTAACATTGGGATTTAATTTCCAATTACATACAAAATTAATTTGATGTAATTACCAAAATTATTAATTCAACACAACCCAACAAAATAAAGTTTACAACTTAGAAGGTTTATCTTAATCAGTAAATTTGAATTTTTATCTTGCAGCAATGCATTTAATCAAGTGGTGGTAACAGGCCTGATGAATTACTTTTTAGAGTGTAGAAGATAAATGTAAAGATGTTGATTCCTGCAGTGACTGCTGTTCTTCAGCCTGTGAAAAAGATCATACCGCTATAGACTGGAATAAATTTGTCTTCTTAATATCAGTTTAGTCCAGCTGTTTATTATGCTTATTTTTGTCAGGGATCATGTACAGAAACGGGGACCTCAGATATGCCAGCATCTGAACAGGAACTCAAACCAGCAACTTGCAGGTTACTAGTGACCTGCTATAACCTCCAGTCTTTGTCTCAACCAGGTTGCCCTCCTATTATTTCTAACAACCCACACAGACTTAGCAGGCTAAATCAGGCCTCAAAACACTTTTAAAAAAAATGTTCTTTGGCTTGACATTGTGATGAGATCTACAACTGACAAAAGTACATTTCAAAAGTATCTGACCACTGTGATGTTGTCAGAAACAAATAAATCAGTACAAGGACTCAGTACAAGTAAGCTGACAAAATGTGTGTGTCATTCCCCAATCCCAGACTGATGACAGAATATAAGGAAATATTGTTTTTTTATGATATCACTGTAACAACAAGTTGTATGCACTCAAATAAAATTTTGTATGGACAGTTGGTGGGTTTCTGTGACACTGTTAGGTCTTGACCTTAGTGTGTAAAGTATTTTTAGAAGGTCAGCATTTCAAGTAAAATATAATAAAGGCAGCAAAGGTGAAACTAACCAATATTAAATTCTGAAGCTATATATTTCTTTACCAGCAGATGGTGGCATTGTGCAAAAAAATCCTGATGTTGTCATTCTATTACTTTGGTGTTCAGGTTTTAAAATCAAATTTTAAAAACTCAAATCCAGTTTGATTTAACTGTATTTTAGTATATTATGTAAGCCTTAAATAAATAAATAAATAAATTGTTAAGATTTGTACTATTAAACCTTCAGTATTGTCCATTTGATCCCCTCCTTTTTTCAGTAATCTAAGTTTTTAAATATTGAAGTCTTCACTGTCCACAAAATATAGTGTACAGTGTGTGTAAACACTTATCACTCAACATGTTGTTGTAACAGTGACCTGTTTGGTTAAGCAGGCTTAAGTGATTTAGAAAATTGAATTTCTGTTCTCATTGTTTAGGAGTTGACAAATATAAGCCATGATGCATCTTATAATTATTCTGTCACCTAAACATATTTCTGAAATTCATCATTTCTGTGTTAACACTAGAATATTTTATGCCTTAGTATAAATAATGAATGTTTCCTTCTCTTCCTCTCAGTCCATCACACATGAATTCTCTTTTTCTTGGAGGCTAAAAGGGGAAGAAAAACTGATGCCACTTCCTTTAATCCTCGCAACGTGTGAAAAGATCATTATAACTTCATTACAATTTCACGTCAAGGTTTTCACCCGTTCTCCTCTGAAGCTGATCTTTAACGGGACACACTGCAGTCTCTTCAGAGCAGCACACACACGTTTGTTTTTGGGGAGAAGTTTGAAAGTTGCTGACTGGATCAACAGAAGCTCAACAGTGAGCAGACATGGAAACGGTAGCTGGACTGTTGTTGATGATGTTCGGAGTCTGTCAAGGTGAGCCTTTCATGTTGACATTCATCATACTTCATTTCTATGTGTATGTTTTGCAGCTACAGGAGCCAGTACAGCCAATGACACTAGTTTTTAAAAATAAATAAATTCAGCTCAGCATCTGTTGAACACAATAATGGTGTGTGAATAATATTATTTAAAGTCTTTAAATTTAAATTAATGCTTGATTATAAGATCATTTCAACATGAATTTAAACTTAAAGTCAATGCAGGTATGAGAGATGAACTGATTAGATAATATGTAAAAGTATGAAAGACGTATTTTATTGCATTAAAATGTATTTCATAGACACTATGGTAGTAAAAGTTTTTGCAAACTTTTGCATTGTTTTTTTACACAATGTTATAATTACAAGGGGAGTTAAATTAATTATTGCGATGTCATCATTGTCATATTTCACAGCAGGCATATTTTTTCTTTTTTGTAGAAAAACACTGGGCTACTTACAACATTTAAAATACAGACAGCAGAACCTTGAAGCTACAGCAGCTAAATAAAATGCAGTCATACTGTCTATTATTTGGATTTGTGATTTCCCAGTTATAATTTTTTAAATGTTTTTGTACAAAAATATAAACACTTAAATGGCAAAAAGAGCTGTTAGCTGAACCCTAAATGTGTTTCAGTCACAGACCTGTGTAATGCTCAACTGCTCACAAATAAATGCTTCTTTGAATTGTTGTTGCAAACAGACAGACAGTAACCACAAAAGCATCATGTCTGTTTTAGCTAAACATTTGCAAATGTTCCCACAGTCCTTCTGGCAGGGACTGAACACTCAAAATTGTGACATTTTTGCTTTTGTTTACTGTTTTTATTTGCAGGTGTGGAAACTTACTGTGATGGCAGACAGAATGGAACTCAGTGTTATGGAGCTTTGGGAGGAACTGTGGACATCCAACTCATAAACAGCACCTCAGAAATATTTAGATACCAATTGTTAAAGAATTCATTAAAAATACTAGATGTGAGAAATAATAAGGTTATTTCTAATACCACAGGAAACAGATCTCCCTTCTTTCCCAGTAATGGAACATTTAGGATCAATAACCTGAGCAGGAATGACAGCGATAAATATAGCCTTAAAACCTTTGATTCAGATGGAAGATCATCAGGCGAGTGGACTTTACAGTTGTTTGTTCAAGGTAATTTTTTCCCTGTTGGGAAATGAAGCCATTAATAGATAAAAAATTAACATCGCTTTGGTAATCTTTAATATATCTCACAACATTTCAGATAACTCCATTTTGTGCTTTCCCTTTTCTTCATTAGAGACTGTAAAGAAATCAAAACAAAACTCATCTGTGTGTGTTTCTCTCAGCCCCTGTGTCCTCTGTCCTGCTGGTCTCTGAGTGTTTGTCCCAGGGAGAGATGAGGGTGTCCTGCTCCTCTGAGGGAGGGGACAGTCCTCAGTACAGCTGGACTCTGGATGGACGCACACTGACAGATGCTGATCTCCTTTCTGGAAATAATGAGGGTAACATCATCACTCTGAAACAGCACGTCTCAGGACATCTGGTCTGCTCAGTCAGAAATCATGTCAGTAGTGTCTCCAAAGAACAGAGGAAACGTACCTGTCGTGAGTGAGAACATCATGAATAAAAGTCAATAATCACAGCTAATTCACTTTGTACATCTTTCATGAATTATCTGGGTTTTTTTGCTCATAGGCTTCATTAACTGCACCTCAGTCAATGGGACACAGATATCAGGGTGGGTGCGTGAAGACAATAACAGCCTGTGTATTGAACCAACAACAGAACCTACCACAGTCATGACTTCTGTGGGTAAGGAGAAAGGCATAGTGTCTATTACACCCTCCACTAATTTTACAACCCACAATGAAACTGTGACTTCCAGTACTGATCACCCATGGTACATTAGTAAGTGAAAACTAACTACAGTAGATTCATTGATGTCACTTTCTCTTTCTTTGTGATTTTTTTTATAAAAACATGTCTGATGATTCAAAGATCTGTGCTTTTGTGTCTTTTATTTTTTAAACAGGCAATTTGCCACTGATTGGTGGTGTTCTCTCAGCGCTGGTGATTTTCTTAGTTGTGGGTGTCGCAGTCGTCTGTGCTCAGAGGAAAAAACAAAACAGCAAACCTACAGAACAAAAAGGTACAGAACTTCCTCCATCATGTATTAGATTTGCAGATATTGTTAACTAGCTAGCCTTAATACAAGAACTGGTAAAACAGCTGTCCAAAGGTAACAAAATTCACCCACCATAAACTCCAACACTAATGAACCCATTTTACAATTCATATTTTGTGTGAATCCTTTTAATTTTTAAGCTAAAACTAACCAAATTTTTCTGCAGCAGACATGACAGTGAAAATTGTTGAAACTCTTATCAATTAAAATCAGTATTTAACTGTTTGTAATACTATGTTTGTAAAGACTTTCTTGCTACTCTGCAGAGGAAGAAGGTGACCAAGACGTAACCTACGCTGATGTCAGGATCATGAAGCCACAGGGGAAGCAAGTGGCGCAAACAGTGCAGGCGGAGGTGGAGGTGGAGTATGGCCAAGTCAGGTTTTCAAAGCGATCTCGGCACATTGAACCAACAGGAGATGATTGTATGTATGCCCAGGTCCATAAAGTCAGGTGATTTAAGTGATCAGGGCTTTTACACAGACTGACCCTCTGAAGGTCCATGGAGGGAGGAAGTGATGTCAAGATACCTAAATGTCCGTCATTTAATGCAGTCCCATCAGAAAGATACAAAACATCAGAGCTCATATGTATTGATTTTCTTTGCTTTCACTGCACTTTTCTGTTATAACGAGGCATCAACACATTCAGTCTTAGGTGACATCTTAATTATCATTTCATATGAGGTTACACAAGCAGTGGTCATTTTGTGGCTATTTAATACTTCTAAAAATAATTATTAATTAATTATTGTTTTCATTATTATTTCATAATTATATTATTTTTATATTATTATAATTTACACACATATTTATCTCATTTTATTGTTGAAACACTGATAAACTGCAATAATAGTAATACAGTTTTAATAATACAAGTCGCACTCATTTAATCCCAAAAGTGCTACTTTTAATCTAATGCCATAAAGCTTTCATTTACATTTAATTAAAATGTAATTATTAAACAGATGTGGGTAATTAGTTGAGGGACAGAGTATCTCAAATAAATTGTTGGCACAATGTGATTTGCAAAAACAGAATTATTAATAGTTTGCTGTAGTCTGTGGGTGGAGGCTGTCTTCCTTTGGCTCTCTAGTCCAAAGATAAATTTACAGCAAAGTGTTTCGCAGGAAGTTCACAGTAAGCAGACGTGTAAGCGGATTTGTTTCCGTTATGCAAGAACTTCTGCTTTTTTCTCAGACGTTAGTTTTCATTCTTTCTTTTTTTCTGCTCAAACCATTTGGATAAGATAGAAGTGGAATATCCACTTAGTGCAATAATACAGTGGAGTGGGTTGTGTAGTTTTAATTGTGACACTGGCTGTAATATAAAAAAGGACCAGCAGTCTTTTCAATACTTGTCACATTATGTCTCTTATTTGCCTTCAAATGCAATATTGCTTCAGAAATTAAAATTTTAAATGTTTAGACACCTCTACTTTTTCCTATTTAAAGTGTATTGTTCATGTAGACTTGTGACTACACTAAAAGGTATTCAGTAAACTAGATGTAGTTTAAGGAAGAAAGACATTTTACTGCATGTGAGATTTTGAGCAAGCCACCTGTTTATCATTAAACAGCTTCAAGTTATGTTTTCTATATTTAGTTCAGTTGTACTTCCTATGTGTTTGTGGTTTTGAGTTTAAAATGTACCTGTGATAACAGAGATGTCTATCAGTTTCTTCAAACAATGCATGGTTTTTAATAATTTAAGATTCTAGCTTTCAGGTTTGGAGGATTGTTGATATCTATTCAAATTATTTTGAGTAAATAAAAGGTCAGCTGAACAAAAGCCTCCAGAAATAGATTTTTCTTTTTGTATTAATCCACAGTTTGTGTGAGGGTTTGTGTGAGGGTCATGGATGGCAAATAATTTTAGCCTAGGTTAAACTAAACTGCACAAAACTATGCAATAATAATTCAGATGAATAGCTGATAAAAGGTGAATCACAGTCAAAAATAGGATGATGCACATGTTGAGGCCTGTAACTCCTTAATCCAAGATTAGAGATTCAAGATTCAAATTTTTTTATTGCAGTTTGAGTCTCAGACAGATGCATGTGCAGAGCAGTGCATAGTGAACATTTTGGAAACAACAGCTTTTCATACTCATACAGAGGAAAGTTAAAAAGGGTCATTTACCAACACTTTTTGGTGTGGGTGTAAACATAGCCAGGCTGACTATGGCTGTCTCTTTGATCTGCAGGAAGGTCATTATCACGCTCTGTAACACTTTCATTTGTATAAACAATTTTTTTTTTTTTTAAATGATGTGGTGCTAAATTTGTTTGTCACTGTTCAGTTTACTGTAACTTTATGTTTTTTATTTCAGTTCCTCTTTTCTAGATTTTGCCGTTTTTGCTGTAATGGATTTTGCTGCCATTACAGTTGAGTGTTTTCACCATAATACTGGCAATATCTTTGTCACCTGAGAAATGCAGAACTTTACTTGCCACTAGATAAATACAGGACAGATGTAATATGTTTGGTTTGATAGTTCATGGGGTTAAAGGTTGATAACGATGCGCTACCATTATGCTGATTCATACTGCCATTAAATGTGTGTTTATGATCCATCATAGTTGTAGTGTCCACAGAGTTTATTTTTTGATCATGTGATCAGTCAGCAAATGCTGCTTTGTACATTAGAGCGTGCCAGTATGTCCAGCATTCTTTCTGCCTTTTAATACGTGTATGACATAGAAAATGCAAAAGATTAAACTGCTGCACCTTTACTCTTGAGAAGTTGAACCACATAAACCCGAGGTGATTTTATAATTGTCGTGACACGCTCATGTGACACTGCCTCGCCATGCCAAAGCTGTTAAACTGTAAAACCATAACTGGCGCCAGTTTTCCAGTCTTTAGCACTTCAGTTTTTAAACTGATAATAGCCTTGAGGTGTAAATGTTTTTCAAATGCAGGAAGCTGAAAGAATTTGTGTATTTTTATTTATATATTTTTTTGCATTGTACAGTATGGATTGTTTTATATTTTTATTGATATATGTTTTTCTATAAGACAAAGTGAGTACATAGGACTTTGTTTTTCCTTTTATTTTCCACAGACAGTTTTACATACCCACCCACACACACACACACACACACGCACACAGTCATACATTGAAACCACATTCACAAATGCATGCACACACACACACACACACACACACACACACACACACAAACACAAACACAAACCTACAACTTAAACTAGCAACTTCAGTATGCTCCGTAGTAATAAATAATGCAAATTACAACATACCACCAAAAACCAAAATAGTCCTGTGCACTTTAAAGCTATACTCTTTTGTCTCTTTCTATAACATATAATCTATAACATCTCATGTAAAGTGTAAATTGTTTTCCTGTTTTCACACAATAAAAAAAAGAAATTCATTGTTAAGAGATATAAAGGTTGTGTAGCCTATTTTTTTTTTATAATTTAATATATATAAGATTGAGGTCATCTTAGGCCCTATTGTCATTAATTTAATGTTAAGGTCAAGGTCAAATTTTTTGTATAGCACATTTAAAACAACCAGAGCTGCTTCACAGGCAGCCAATAATAAAATACAGCAAAAAAAACAAATGTCAAGGTTTAGCTCGAATTAAAGGTCAGAGAGTAAAAATGAGTCATGTGCAAAGACTTAAATTTAGAAAGAGTTTGGGTGGTTCTAATATGAAATGGTAAGGCATTCCAGAGACTCAGGGCAACAATTGAAAAAGCTCAGTCACCTCTATTTTTAAGTCTAGATTATGGAATATTGAGGATTATCTGATTAGAAGACCTCAGTGCTCTGACAGGAGTGTGAACATGAATGAGATCAGACAAATACAGTGGTGCCAGCCCATGTAGAATCTTAAAAACAATTTAAAAAAAAACTTAAAATGAATCCTGAAGTTGACAGGAAACCAATGGAGTGAAGCTAAAACTGGAGTATTATGTTCACACAGCTTGTGAATGTGGTCAGAGCAAATTAACAGAAAATACAACTCTAAATCAATAAAACCTCAGTGCTGAGCTGCTTATTATATAATGTACAGGAGATGGTTTAAGCAGAAAAACCAGCATAAAGTCCACTTGAAACATACAAAAACATGCACAAACATACTGAAATTCAGAAGCTTTGAATTAGAAAACACTAATTGCACAACTGCAATCTGCAGAGTTGGTGGTTCAGACATTTATTTTTGAAAAAAAAAAAACTAATCTTCAGCTGACTCATATCCACTAAATTTATTTTTTTTATTTCTTCTTACTTTTCTTTAAAATTACAGTAGATGTGTATCAAAGTGTGTTTTTTGTGCATGTACAGTATATCCTTTAACATTTCTCATATATATATATATATATATATATATATATATATACACACACTTTAGGTTCTAAAAAAAGAAAGAACCAGGGGCATTTTTTTAACTTAAAATGCATCCATCCAGTTTCATGCCAGAGCTGAAAGTCTGTCCCTCAGTGACTGCAAATCACGAGTCATGCGGTTGAGCAATCTTCAGCAGTTTTTCAGGATGTGGCTAAACTCTGCTGTCTAAACATCTTATCCCAATGATACTTTTAAAAATATTGGTGTTGCTCTGTTGTCATGGCAATGCTGCAGTTAAAATCTAGATTAAAAGACATTTTTTTAGCAAGAAAAAAAAAGATAAAATTTAACCATGATCTTTGCCACCTTCAATTTCCTGTAACTTCAAGTTGTCATAAAAAGGCATTTTAGTGTCATGGTACTGCCTTGGAAATAAGAAGAAAGGCTGTTTTTTTTTTTTAAATATATATATATCTGAATTTGCATTATTCCTGTTAATGAATACATGTACAAGAAAAAGACAAACAAAAAAAAAGACATTAATCCTCTTCCGTTTTGAAGCAGACAATAGCTGACGATTCTTGAGCACGCACTGTTAAAACGCTATCTTGAAGCTGATAATGATTAACACAGGCAAGTGGAACAAATGCCCACTAGACTTGATCCATGTGACAGACGTGCAGTGGTGACATTGTAAAAGAGAGATGATTTTCATATGAATCCTTTTCATTCATCCTGTGGTGAACTTTTACAACTATTAAAAACACTATTTACACATACAGATACAGTGTCAGTCTTTCAGATAAACTTAACCTAGTATTCCTCTGATATTGCATCTGACAAAATGTTCCTGCTTGGGCTGGTGGTGTTGTGGGAGTCACTGGGTGCACCCAGCACAGGTGGGGTAGGTGTGGTTGTTGAGGCCTGCTGGGAATGCTGCAACTTCTTCCTGTTAATCTTCCTCTCCTTGGCACGTCTGTTCTGAAACCAGATCTTCACCTGATACACACAAGAGTGAGATATCAGCATCAAAAACACTTATCAGTTAAGGAGCATCATGGGTCGTTGTTAAAATATTAATCAAAACAGCATTTGATTACCATTTTCATTTCTCCTATAATTTGCACATTTGCTACCTTAAAAGGAAGTTGAAAATTGCAATGACTTAGCTTTCTGTGGTAACTTTCTCTTGCCTTGCTTCATCTACTTCAGCTGAAATTTAGTAATCTACAGCTTTCCCAGAATTACTCGGGGAGCTACAACCATTGCACTCAGCTGTGGTTTTAAGAAGCTGAAAGAGCAGGCGGAAGAAACAACAAGAACAGCATAATGACAGCAAGACTGAGGGTTTTACCATTAACACTACTTATGTGTTTGGCCACATACTGTATGTTAACATTATGGTTTGCATAATTTGTTCTCTAAAGCTTGTGTTTCCAAAGGGAATTGTTCAAGAACATTCTGCATTAGTATCAACCCTACATTTAACCATGGCAATAAGTAAAATACAGCGCCATCTTTATACATGGACTAAAGGTGCAGTTTTATTTTCTAATGCCCAATAACATCAACAATATAAATCCCAGTTTTCACTCTTTCCAGCCCCAACTTCCCTGCTATCTCACTTCACATGAGCAAAAAGACACAAATGAGATAGTAACCCTGTAACATCAAGTGTATCATATTTCATACATGAGTTTTTCAGACGTCTACATCATCACTGTGATTTTTTTTTCCTGAAAAACCTGATATATACAATCAGATACATTTAGTGCTACTGTGAGCAATACATTGCACAAAAATGCTGGATGTAGCAAAAATTATACAAATTAAAACTCTTATATGAAAATTGATATTTAATTAATTAAAAAAAAAATTTTTTTATTTGCCAGAAGGTTCAGTAAAAAAATCCAGTTTCAAAATTGTTGAATTTTCTGGCAATTATTTCATGGTTCAGGATTTACAGGGTTAAAAAAAAATAGAGCATATTTTTTTACCCCTACCATAAACATCTTAAATTTGCACTAACCTTCCTTATTATTGTCACTCACTCCTGAAAAGGAAGCTATCCACTGACTATACATCTGGGCCTATGGTCCTTAAAGTGAAACCATGGGGGTTTGGACTAAAAAAAAATCCCACATTCTGTTTCCTAAATGAGCTTCAAAAGTAACAAAACATGCTCTTTCTCATTGCATCATGGGGTTTTTCTGCTGTGGGTTTATGCTACCTTCATGACACAATCATTTATCTGGGGAAGGAGTTTACAGACGACAACGCAAGATGTGGTTGAATGCTTCAGTTGAAGCTAGTGAGTATTTTAAATGTTTTCAAAGTGAAAAGAGGAATCAAAAGTTACACAGTCTCCCTTCAACTGATCAGTGAGATTGATACTCCTGAATTAGAAAGTTTCTATGACATTCATTTATGCCCTTTCATTTCCTCTAGTCTTCTCACCTGCCTCTCGGAGAGGCTGAGTGACATTGACAGCTCTGACTTCCTTCTCATCGTGATGTAGCAGTTGAACTGAAACTCTTTCTCAAGCTCCATCCTTTGGTGATCAGAGTACACCACCCTGTACTTGTCCTTAGTGCGAGTCTTCCCTCCTGAATCACACAAAACAATTGCTTTTCAGTAAAAAAATAGGCAAACATAAAAAACAAAGTAACTGAATGTAAGTAAGTAGAAGCATTGTTTATTCATGTGTATGTCCTACATCTTTCTTGAAATACAAACAGGAATTAACATGTCAATGAGTCACACAATGGTGTGTTGTGACCAAACAGTCTGGTGCCACGTTCAAGTTCAGGCGCCACTTAAAACCTCATCAATTCTACTAATCATGCTAACTATAAGTAAAGCAAAGACTCCCCACTGCATTGCATCAGTGCTTCTCCTTATCGCTGAGTGCTGTCTACATAGGTGTTTACACAGGCAGCTATTCATTGACACGCATGTTCACATACACACTTAAGAAACTGTGAGTATTGATCAGAAAACCTGATCATGTGACAGCATTGATCGAGCCAGACCCACACACACACACACACACACACACACACAAACAGTAAGAGGGTTAGCCTTTAGAGGAGATTTAGTTCTCTAGACTTCCTGCACTGCCAGTGTTATCTGTCCAGTTTGTCACCATCTCACACCCACCCAGTAGACAGAGAGGGTGGGGTGTGAGACTTGTGCAGACTTCATGGCCTCCACTATTAGCTTTGCATTGACATCTCACACCATGCTTGTCCAAAGAGAGGTGAACAGCTTGATGAATGTGTCCCTGCGGAAGTTGTTCTTTCAATGAAAATGTGTTTGCATGTGTCTGTCATGTGTTACTTAAACTTGCACACCTTTTGAGGTTTAGTTAGTCATGCAACCGCACTGACAGCTACAGTTAATTCTGGAGTTTGTGTGAGCAGCGTTGCTTATAGGATGTGTCTTATCAAGATGTTGCTTTTCCTGTTTGTGTCACTTGTTAACATTTAAGACATCTAATATGTGATCAGCCTCAAGAAGAAGAACAAAAAGTACTTCCGATAACAGATATTTGTATGCATGAAGCAATACAGATGTTGTTTCCTATAATTGTGTCATTCATTTATGAAATTATACAGCCCAGAATAAGCCCGCATTTTGACCTCAAAGGCTGCATTCAGTTTGTGTATTATGATTAGGTAAAGTCTCACCTGAAGTTATCTGTTTAACGGGCTCTTCTGGTCTTTTCCTGGCGATGAAGGGGTCCTGTCCAGAGATGAAGTTGTACGGGGTGAGCGATCCCCCTCCGGCGGCAGAGGGAGCGCTGCTCAGTTCCGGGCAGGGGAAGCTGACCTGCGCGGTATTGGGGCTTGACCCCGGGAAGCTGTACGGGTACTCCTCCCGGGGAGTATAAAGGGGGTTCCAGGTACTCGCCGACAAGTCACCGACTCCCGTGACGTGATGGTGGTAACTAGTGAAGTCATATGGAGGCGGAATGTACTGACTGTTCAGTGACAGAGTCTGAGCCGTTTGTCTGATCGACGGAGAGCTGGGGTACATCCCGGTATCGTCGTTTGACAAGTAGGGGGACTCTCTGGTAGACCTGGAAAAATCAAACCTCCAAGCGCATGTTAGGCCCCCGTGTTTATCTTCAGCAGTCTCTGTTTTCATTTCAGTCTAAGGTTCAGGCTACCTGTGCAGTAAGACTACACGCCTTTATAGATTTACTGGCGAGGAGTTCAAAAGTATCATCCTGACGTCACGCTTTACCTGAGACCTACCTGCCTGCTGGTCTTTGAGACGTCAGGGCAATGACCCTGATTTACCCAGTTTGCCCTGATGAATCATTTTGATAAGGCCATCTTGTAAGATGCGTGGGATGCGTGGGTAATGTCCATGTGCACGTATAGAGGGCTGACATTCAGCACAGAGATTGTAGGCCTACATTAAAATAAGCTTTGACGTGGAAAGAGTTTTACAAATAAATAAACAAACAAGCAGAAAAAAATACCACAATGTAAAAGAAAAAAAAAACATGCGTAAAAGTAAGGAAATATTTTGAAAAATAATCAGGTCATGGCTCCCAGTCACACAGAAAAACCTCGTCTACACATGCCAAAGATCTACAAAATGAACATTTATTTATTAATTTATCTTTTCTTTCTATACAATTTAGCTCCTTATGTGAAAGCTTAAATATTGTTTTTCTACACTGTCAGCATAATTTTCATGCGGAACATGCGGGAAAAACATTTAACTGTCGAAAATAAATTATGACTGTAAATAAGACCTCCTTGCCCTCATTGTCTGACCAGATAATACATTTCAGTATTATTATTATTATGGTTATTATGAAGAACTTTTATAAAACTAAATTTGTAGTGTGAACTTAATTGTGAGACGAATACAGAAACAGGTCAAGTAAAAACAAAGTCGGTTTACTGCCCACTTTGTCATGGCTTAAAATATCCACATGAGGGCAGCAAAAAGCTGAATACTGGCAGATAAATTTCCAGCTCGAGTCTTTCAAGTTCAGTCGTACAACTGATCTGTTTCTTAACAAGATGCACAAAGTTTATGCATCATCATTATTCTTGCTGGCTTTTCATTGTTTCCATCTACACTTGACACTGTGCCTTATGCTATATATTGCACTCATCAAGCTTGTGCATGAGATCATCTACATCTGAATCTATCAAACAATCATAAAAGATTCATGTTACTATCAAGCTACAGCAGCTATCAGCTGTTTGCAGGAAGCAGGCTCCTGTTAATGTAGATGGCCTGAACATTAAGGAAAGTGCAACATAAACATCAAAACATATCACCAAACGCTTGAAATACATTGATGGCGACCACAATGCAAACCAGCTTGGCTGAAAATAAACAAATGTGGTTAAAGCACTTAAACTCATGAGAGTATGTCTTAATGTACAAAGTAAAGTTTGACCTTCATAAAACCCTAAACAGTTGGGAAATGAGGAAAAAAAGCCTTACTATGTAAGCATAAGGAACTTTTCTGCTGCTGCTTGCCAAAAAATATAAATAAATCAATAATAAAACTGAGCTGAATATGAAGTGAATGGGTTACTGTGTAGTTATAATCCCATATATAGAAATTTATTTTAAATCAGTGTTTAAACTTAAGAGGCCACTTTCCTTTTGTGACCAGTTCAGTATTTTCACCGCTCCAAAAAGAGAGCTGGTCTATAAATACTTTACCCTTTATAGTCAGCATCGTGCTTAGTTTTATATTTAGTTTGAATTTAAGCCAACCACTCTCTAAATAAAAAACAGATAGCACATGCATTGTTGTTTTGTTGTCTGTCCCCACTTTGTCTCCTCTTTTTTGGCATTGTGTTAAACAATATGCAGCAAAATGCTGCCAAGATGAGAGTGTAAAAAGAGAGAGTGTGGATGAAATTTCTGTAATTTCTCCTGTTTGGCAATTAATCCCTTTAATTCCCATAACTGTTTTTTGAAGTATCAGATCAAAGAAATTGTTGCATTTGAACAGTAGCCCTAAACCAAATGTTTGTAAAATGACTACCACATTTGGCAAAGACAAGCATCAACTCTTTGCACTGGAGAAGCTGGAACGAGGGAAAGTTTTTGGTTTAGTTATCAAAGTAGTTGCTGAGTCTGTTGATCAACTAGTTGATTATTGGACTAACTGTTTCAGTGGTGTGGTTGTTAACACTGTTGCCTCACATCAAGGAGGTCCTGGGTTTAAATCCACCATCCAGCTGTCTTTCTGTGTGGAGTTTGCATGTTCTCCCTGTGCTTGCACGGGTTCTCTCTTGCTACACAGTCCCACAGACCAAAGACATGCATGTTAGGTTAATTGTTGATTCTTGATTGCCTGTAAGTGTGAATGTAAGCATGAATTGTTGTCTGTCTCTCTGTGTTAGCCCTGCAATAGACTGGCAGCCTTTCCAGGGTGTACCCCACTTCTTTCCCTATGGTAGCTGGGATAGGCTCCAGCCCCCCTACAACCCTAATAAGCAGAAGAAAGTGGATGGATGGGTGTTTCAGCATCTCCCATATGATGATGCTATTTGTTTTATGTTGTATTGCTTCTGAGAGGTGATTATTGTTGTTGTTTATCATAATTGTCCTATTATTGTGCTTCATATTCAGATTTAGTCCCAAAGGACATCGTCTGAATCAAGCCTTCAGGTACCGGTGAATCATATATCTTTTATCAGGACAACTTAAAATGGAGGCAAGTGTAGATCGAACATTTCCCTCAGTCCTCATCTATCAGAAGTGCAACAGGTTCAGCTCCAGGTTCAGACCTTAGCATCCATGCTCCCTGCTTCTACGTGCCTTCTTCTCTGCTCTTACGTACCTCTATAGGGTCCTGTGCTTGTCAAACACAGCAAGGTAACTTTTACCTGTTTCTGAAACCCAGCAGAAAAACAAACGTAGAGCAGCATACAGCATGGTTGCACTGCTTTTCACTGCAGCACTAATTCAGATCAGCAGTGAGAGAAACTACTCGTTAGCTGTTGACAGGCTGAAGAGGCTCAGTATTGTTGAGGCAGAATATTTTGGAATCCTGTTTGTTAAAGGCTGTACCACTCTGTCAAGCTGTGGGAACAAGGAGTGCTGCCATGTATAGAGCAATAGACACCCTATTGTGGACTCTCTCCAGCACTCCATTGTAACAACATGCTAAAATTAAACATGATAATAAAATGCAAGGACCCCTAAGATTCTAGTATCTTGTTAGATCTGTGGATTTCTGCAGGCTGTTTTGACAGAAGGTGTGTCTTATCTCCTGCTGATAAAGGATTGTGTGTATGAGTGTTTACATATGTGACTATCATGTGTATTATCGCTGCATTATTACCTTTTATCTTTTGTACCTACAATTTTATTGACATTTAAAGCAATAAAACATCTCCAAATAGATTCTGGGTTCAAATAGATGGGTTTAGAACAAGTTTATTGCAAGGAGGTGATAATTACATAGGTAGAATTAGAAAGACGTGAAGGTGGGACCATCCTTGTGTGGTGTTGCTTCCCTCCTATCTAATAACTGGAGGGGGTTAGCTGGCACTCTAATTAGTGCGAGCAGGCCTTTTAGATTTACCCTCACAATTAGAGGAGAACATGTTAGTTTCCAATTTAGCCCCTGTTCCCTCCTCCCCTTCGTCTGCCCCGACCTGCCTGTTAGATAGAAAAGGCCTTTATGCAGCTGCGGGGTTGCGTTATGAATCTCAAATCCTCCCCTCATATCCTGGGAAAGGATTGAATTAGGAAGAACAGACATATTTACATGGTTTTGCTTGTGTTTGTAAAAGAGAGGATAAAAGGCCAGAAAAAAAGGAGAAAGAAGGGGGTTGTGATGGTGGGAGGTGTTGAGTTTTTTTATGCAGGAGAAATGAAAAAAAGAAAAGACGTGAAACAAAAATATGACTTAAAAAGAGATGTGAAAAAACAGGTTCACTCAAGCTAAATTTACATTTAACCACTTTTATGCCTGTTTCTAGCAGTGTGATTATATAAGTGAAGCTATTTTCCTGAGAAACTGAGACTTCCATGTTTGTTTCCAAAGCAGGCAACAATCAGCGCTGCCAAAACCTTTTTTTTTTCTTCCTGGACCTCTCACTCACTCTCTCACTCTTTCTCCTCCTTTTTATTGTGTTTGTTGTTTTATGGAGGGGTTAGATGCGGTCCAGATTGCGGTTGCCAATAGAGACTGTCTCAGTTCACCTCCAGTTTCTCTCCACTCCATTCATAAACAAATCGCTCCAGCTCGGATCTCTGAGCCACTACCTAAGAACAACAAGCAGAACTGGATCTGTATTTTGAAGTTTTCTCGCCCTGTTAGAAACTTGCCTCTCCGGCTTTCTGCTTCAGCTCTGTTTCACTATTCCCTCCCTCCTCTCCCTCTTCCTGTTCACTCTCAGCTTCAGCAGGGCTGGACACTGACACTCTGCTCAGTGTGAATCCGTCAGGGGTGGAGTGTGCATGTGTATGTGTATGTTTCTGTTGGGAACTTTTTTTTTTTTCTTAGAGCACTCTTTCTGAGTGTGAGAGTGAAGAGAGAGAAAGAGAGAGAGACACCCATGGTGCTGTGATTTGACTAAACAAACAGCCAGGCTCCAGTGTGGTACCTCCTCCAACGGACTCCTGGGACAGCAGAGATTAACCTCAGAGTGAACATCAGAAGGATCTATACATTTGAACCAGCAGCCCCTGTAGAGACAACTCACTGGAAGTCTCTCCTTTCATTTCCTTCTGCTGGCCGGCAACCTTCTTGGTCAAAGAAGAAAGACTTGCCTATGCTTCTAGGGTCCATCTGAAGGTAAGAAGTATTACTTCTCTGACACTGTCAAGTATTTTACTACAAGATACAGCTGTTTGGCAGCTGTTGGCAGGAGTGAAAATGGGCTGTACAAAGTGATGAAAAATTATACTTATCTTGTATGGAAAGCCCACTGTGACAGATTCAGTTTCACAGCCATCTGACTCAGATGCACCTCATCCCCAACAATCCTTGGACTCAAGGTTCATATAGCTCTTTTTAAACTAATAAGAAAATCAGATTTAATTTGATGACTGTGTGATGTTGTTGCTAGTTAACTGTATGGTGTCTCTCGTTGGTATTTGTTACCCACATACTTGTATGTGTACACAACAGGCATCGCAACGAAGTGTGAAAGAGTGTGAGCAACCTGTTCAAACATCAACATGGTGATGGCTTGGATCTCTGTATATAGACCCTGTTTGACACTTTACATTGTACAACTTTAACATTGTTTGTTTTCCCACTAACAGAATGCATTTGACAAGGTGTCCTGGGGTTTAGCGTACACACAAACACACTAGGCTTTATAGTACAAGCTGTTTGTATGCGCGCCACTTTGTTCTTCGCTGCTAAAGGGCTTGTTTGTACAGCCCTCTTTAGTCACCCTGAGTGAACTGACGGTCCTCACCACTAAACCATCAGTCTCTTTCCTCCCCTTTCAATGGCCCTAACAGAATCAATCTTCTCTGCATAGATTCATGGAGAAACTCATTGAGGAGCCATGGGTGTGGATTGATATCAGACCCGGCATCTGTCACTGTCAACAGCATCCTCTTTGGATGAATTTCCTTTAAGTGTTAACACATACCAGCTTAAATTTATAGTTTTATGGCTCAGCCTCCCTTTAATAATGTAGATATCTCGTAAACCAGCAACTTGGTCTCATCTCAGAAATGCAGAGCTGAGCAGACATAAACAATCAGTTGAATCATCTCTTCCTGTTCATCAGAAGATTTTAGTAGCTGGAATGAGTTACATTATAGCACTGCGAGCCATTTCATGGCTGAGACACATGTGGCATGCATGTCTTTTCAGTATTATCCAACACATGTTTTGCACCTGAAAGCCTTCCCGCGTGACTGTTATGTATGGTTGCTTTGGTATTTAAGTTGTTGGGCTGGTTAACTGCACATCCATCTTCTGCATACAGAGAACCTTTTTGATACAAAAGCATTTCAATTAGCATCTGTTGTAATCAAAACACTGTTGGCATGTGTTTTGTGCATGCTGTTCTCCTCCTCTACAGACAGGAGTGTCCCTCT
Source organism: Heterochromis multidens (assembly GCA_015108495.1). Lineage (NCBI taxonomy): Eukaryota > Metazoa > Chordata > Actinopteri > Cichliformes > Cichlidae > Heterochromis > Heterochromis multidens. The sequence goes on along the minus strand of VUQS01001133.1, from coordinate 29,741 downwards.
GAAGTTTCTGATCTTCTCTGGCTCTGTGGATGTTTCACTGCAGGCACTGTCTAGCATTGTTGTTGTAGATGAACCACTGGAGGACTGCATACATGTCATACTTTGACCATCAATGGTACTAGACTGCATTGCATTCATTTCATAGTTTTAAAGTCAGCTGAATGTCTCCTTCTGAATATTTCACAGCACCAACGTAAAAACACTGGATTTGCTCTGACAAATCTTTATTGTAAGATTTGCAAAACTTTGTGAAGTTTAATTTCAATCCTGACAAGTGGGGATTTTCCTCTCTTGCGTCAGGCTGCTGGTATGAACTGCAGCGGAGTGCTTCTCCCTGGCCCTGATGCTGTGCAGCCCAGTCGGCTCCATTCCCCCCTGGCCCAGACCTAATCCGTCCTCATCAGCTGTTTCCTGGCTCTCTGGGCTCTCTGGATGCCAGCCGCTGTGAGAAAATGTGCTTCACATTATGACCATGCAGAAAACATGCCAGGAGTCTGATTCAGCTCACATGTGCAGGGAGTGCAGATATGTAACCGTTTGAGCTCAACAACAACTTTGAAACACACTGATCCCATTCTGTCTGCTTGTGATTTATCCTCAGTGACCTCAACTCAAAGTTGCTGAGCAACCCTCATCTGAAAAACTTGTTTATATTTGGAGGAAATCCTAAGTTAAAATACTTATATTATAATACATTATATTATCGACACATGGATTGATACGTCTGTTAGTTTTTCATATTTACAGAGCAAACTCTGACTCATCCCCTGGTGGGCACTCATTGGCTGACTCATTATCCATCATCCATATTTTTTGAATGAGCTGTTGTTTTTCGTAACACTATCAGTTTCATGCCCCTCTGTACGTCACTGGTTCTTTCATGCTGTGCTTAGACTTTATACTTGAGTCACTTTAATGAAAAGCACTAAGTGGTGCTGCAGTAAAGCATCCTGTACGGCTGCCTGTCCATCTGGCCTCCCCCTCGCTCCTTCCTTCTTTCCCTCCCACTCGCACAGAGCTGACAGGCAGCTGCATCTCATCTTTAGCCAGGAAGTGAAGCTGCTCATTGAGTAAACATTTATTTGATTTATTATATATACTTTTTTTTTTCTTACAATAGCAAACCTTTGGAAGGGAATCAGCCTAAAAACACAAAAAAAAGGTGTCATAATCACACAAAGAAAACAAAGTACATCTACTCATGGTACTTTGTTTGAATATTTTTGGTTTAATGCTACTTTATACTACTTCTCTAGTTGTATACTCCACTGCATTTACTGTAAGTGCTTGATGATAATTATGCTGTGCATGCATAGGTACATTTTAGATTAATACTTAAAAACAAAACATCTAAAAATATTCTTATGATTGCTTAAAAAATTGTTTTGTCAACAAACATCCACCATGTCACTTTCCAGGTTTCCAGCAATCAAAATTTAGTAAAATTTTAATTAGAATCTAATAACAGTTGTTGAGTTGTAGCTACAGGGAAATACCTGCCCGCCACAAATGAGCACGCTGTAGCTTTTGATGAATCTATAAAATAAACATTTATATTTATTTATTTAAAAGGGGCAATGCAGTTTGACATAGTTCCAATACAGACCATGAAACTGACATGCTGCACATAGAGTTTATAGCTATTGCTAATTTCCAACCTTGGTCCCTTGTTGGGCTTTTACATTCACAATGCACAAACAAGCTTTACAGTGTTCAGTTACATAAAACCACAATGCACTATAAATACAACACTAAAATGAATACACATATTAGAAAAATATAGTGTAAAAAAGTTAAATATATAAGTCTATATAAGTGTAAAACTAACAGACTGATAAGAAAAGTCCACTACTTCCTTCCTTTGTTTTCAGTCTTTGTGCTAAGCTAAGCTAAGCTAATCACTACCCCCTGGCTCATATTTACTGTACATTCAGAGTTGCTTTGGTGTTTTCATTGAACTTTCTGCAAGAGAGGTAATATATTTTAAAAATGTAGGGCTTTTAATTAAAGTGTCATTTTTCTTCCCTTTACTCAAGTAAATGACTTGACAGCCGTTCCACCCTTGTGTGAGTGCATTATTAGTAAGGTATTATGAGTTCCTGTCTGGATTTATTGCATAAGGATTAATACAGACTTTCAACAGGAAGTTTTGGTCTCCATCAGATTCTTTTAAAGCACCAGGCTTTCTCTCTGGAGTTTGTTCTGTCCTCTTTCCAACAAAAACATATTGGAATTGGGATACAGTGTAGTGAGAAAGGAGGACAAAGGAAAACAGTCTTTTGGGAGATAAGAATATTTTGCACAGTTAAAAATGGAGGAGTTTTATTTTGTTCAGTTAATCTGCATAGTTTAGCTTCATTGAAAGCAAGGTATACTAATATGAGAAACTGCACATCAGTTAAAATTTCGCCAGAAAGGCACAAATAGCACAGATTATCCACTAATATGAAATTCCCTGTAACTGTTATTCTTCCTTTCCCGTCTTCTTAGTTTTTAGGAAAACAGATGGAATCTAAAGCCAGTCAGTCCTAATTGTATTCAGCTGTTTGAGTTTCTTTCCTTTTGGGAGTGAGTACAGGGACTGGAAGTGTGTGTAGGTGTACTTCATTTCTCATGAGGCAGGGAGTCTTACACTGTGCAGCAAGAAGGACAGTACCACCATGCACATTTTGAAGGAAAATCTTTGAAGGATGTAGTGTTGCTTATGCCAGAAAATACATCTGCATGAGCTGCATGTACCTGTATACCCTATGAGCAGTTTTATTGAATTGACTGGCAGTGACAAAATCACATCCAGCTGATTTGGAAGGGCAGGGGCTGCTTTAGTTTTTAAATTGTAATCCTTTTTCCTTCATTTGGTTCCCTAAAAGGCCATTAAACTGATCTCAAACACTAGCCACATCTAAGGCTGTCATTCTACATCCATCGGTTTCACACAGAAGCTCTTTACATCCCCCCTCCACTGCCACTACAGACAGCATTTACAACTCTGTCTAAAAGGCAGTGAACCAAAATCCACAGTCTCCCAAACATGTGTTGCCTCAGCATGAGTATAGTGTTACTTTGGTTTCTGTGATAAGACCTCACAAGCTCTGTGTCCAAATACCGAACAGAAGGAAACCTGTTACAGGAATACTAGGGAGATTTTTTAGTGCTGATAATGCAAACTTGAGATGGCTTCAGTTCAGTTGTAGCTTCCAGTTCCTTTGTACAGGCACTTTTTGTCTGGCAGAGAACTTTTCTAATAGTCTAACAATAGTCTAACAGTTTTCTAATAGTGTCCTGCTGTGTAATTGTGAAATCTACTTTGAGGTCAGTACAAGTGAGTCACAAATCTGACCAAACTATTTTTGTCGGCCAGATATTGTCATGACCAAAAAAAAAAAAAAAAATGCCCTTCATGCAGCTTTGGCCTGGCACGAAAATACATTACAACACAAAAGGCTCTGGAGTGAAAAGACATGTGGGGTATGACGTATATTATTTGGCAAAAACTGTTAGATTCAGTATGAGTGAGAGAATCAGAGGTTAAATTTGGCCAGTTAGATAGATGAGATCAACTGGACGGACACTCAGAGAATGAAGTTATATCTTTAAAGAAAGTGATCCTGATTTGGACCAATGTGTAATAGCTTCTTCCTGTGTGCTCTATCCTTCCACCAAGGCCAAACTGGTGGGAGAGGGAAGGGTGTGCAAATTTTCCAGCCAGTAAAACTGCTCTATTCACACATGGACTCAGTAGGAGATTACACGGGCTTTAACCTGGAGGATGATCGGATAAAGTCTTTTCAGTGTCTGGTCTGGTTCTCATATCATTTTTATGCAGATGATCCCCAAATTTACATGCCAATAAGAATAAATGATATCAGCTTCTCTAAACCACTACTGGAGCATCTAAAGGACATCAAAGCATGGATATCCTTACATTTTTTAAATTTCAGTAAGAATAAAACCGAGGTCATTGTGTTCAGACCCAGTAGTGTCTATGCTGCTCCTCTCTTGGACTTGGGCCTACTGCAGCCGTATGTAAAGCCCACAATAACCAACCTTGGTGTCAAACCTGTCTGTGATTTTAAACTAGATAAGCAGATAAATTCTGTCATTGAGGCTTTGATCCAAGGTGAAATCCATCTTATCCTTTAAAACTATGAAACGTTATTCATGCTTTTATCACAACTCGTTTGAAGAGCTTTGATGCACTTTACACTGGCCTTAGCAACATTTCATTTGCACGCTTGCAGTCAGTCCAAAATGCTGCTGCACATCTTTAAACAAGTACTTGCAAACAGGAGCACTTTTCCCCCAATCCAGACTCCTTCCACTGGCTCCCCATGTGCTTTAAGATCTTTTTAAACATTATTTGTTTTTAAAACTATTAATGGATCAGCACCAACTTATATATTTGAGCTATTGACTCCACACTTCCCCTCAAGTTTACTGAGGTCTGTGGACCAGCTGCTCCTGGTAGTCCCAAAGATTCAACTGAAAACCAGGGGCAGCTGAGCTTTTTTTTTTTCTGAAATCATCTCCTTGCCTATGTTAGGATGGCCATTGCCTGTTTTTAAAACACATATTAGAACTAATTTTTACTCCTTGGCTTTTAACGCAGAATAAGAGTGATGTGTTCTTAACTTGTGTTCATTGTTATTTTTATTATTTAGCTGTTTGGTGTTTTGATGTAATGCACAAAGTGCTCATAAATCAAACTGGATTGGATTGGATTCAGACATTGTCATTCTCGCTGCTCTTCCAATGTCTTGAGTAGTTCAGAGGTGCAGCACATGAATGAAACATTTCAGGAATAGTTGAGTTCTTGTAGATTTAAACGTCATGAGTCACAGTCAGTATGTTCGATCAAAGTCCACTTCTAGCCAAGTACAGCTCAAACAACTGGAAGGCATTTTGCTTCAAATGTTTCAATGAGGATGCTTGGCAATGGGTAGAGAGAAGGGTCCCCAGGGGTGAGGGGGATCACTGATTACGGGCCAAGCTATTCTCGTTGTCATTCTAGCATTGCCAATATGTTACTTAACTATGTTCTGATATTTTTTTCAAGTGCTTTCTGAGATGTGAGGACCTTCCCCCTGTTTGAGAGCAGCTCATCTCACGAGATACCCCGGCGGTCAATGTCCTCTGTGATCCCTGAAAGTCTCATTAATGCCTACAGCATTATGATATCATTTTTGCTAGAAGATGGTCTGAGTTGAAATATAATGTTTTTGCTGCTAGTGAATGTGAAGTTAAACATTTATTTTTGATAGCACAGTGCTACCTCTAATGTAGATATAGGGGACACATTTCACTAGAAATTAATAAATATACCATATATAAAAATTTTTATTTTGTAATATTTTTGAATGTGCATTATCTATTTTTTGTCTTTTGATATCTTGTCACTGCCAGCCCATGTTATTCTCCTTTATGTAATTATCAAAACACATCCTAGCTGCTGGTCAGCAAGAATGTTACTGTTTTAAAATCAAATATTCCTGCTGTCCTCTTCAGTCTGGTGTCCTGAGCTGACTTAAACTGCCTAAGAAGAAATTTAAAAAGGTCAGTTTTGTTTAGTGCTTTTTGCTGCTGGTCCATAGTGGCCAATAACATTAATTGATGCCACTTTAAATGCAATATATTGCTCCAAGAGTATCCAATGAATCAGATAAAAGGAAACTTTTCCATTGCGGTTGTATTTGTATATAAATGGAGAAGTATGAAGTTTCACACAATCTCCATAAGCAGTTTCTGCTAAAAGTTACAATAAGTTACATGTATGTGATTGTAGCTGAACCTTTCACAGGCCTGCAGTATATTATCATTTTTACAGCTCCTGTAATGTACAGAGTGTGCATTAGTCATATTGAAGTTATTGGAGTTGGTGGACACTGAGGCCACATGGGGTGGGAACAGTGCATCATGGGTCTGCTGCAGAGAGACCAGAAGGTTTTCCTCAGGGGGGATAATCAGTCCAAGATGAGTGATAAAAATGGAGGTTTATTTTAACAAAGAAACACTGGGTCAGTTTTTTCCCACAGAGCTTGCCAAAGTCCTGTTGTTCAGAGATAGGTCAAGAAAAATGTCGCATCCTTGTAAAAACAAAAACTAAAAAAGACAAATCTGGCATGTACATTTATTCTGCACTGTAGATATTCTAACATTATAGTACATGTCCTATAAATGTCTTGATTCTAAGCAATAGTTCGGATTCTGCGCTATAATTGTTTTCATTGGAAAGATGTGACTGCTAAATTGGAGAAGTTTGTTTTTTTCATATCGTGGCTTCCTGGACGCTTGAGCAGAGTAAACATCACTGTCTGTGATGTAAGTCTGTGTGTGTGCTCCTTCTGCTGGCTCACTCTATGCTTTGATGTGGCATTACCCATAAGGTATATTCTGCATGTCTGCGCGCTCCCTTTGCTGTTTATTTCACTGTCTGGGGATGTGTGGAGTTTTCTTGTGGTGTGTTAATGGTTTGTCATGCTTTGTCATTGGTCTAATTGGTCTATTCTTGCCATTGTTGTTTTCTTTCTTTTTTTTCTGTTGTGTCTCATTTCTGGTGGTGAGTTTACATCTTTTGTCTGTGAAGCTTGTCAGTCAAAGATGTTTTTTATCTCCTTGCTGAAGTCTTATTGCAGTTAGATTTCTACTCATTGTTGTTTCTGAAACTATTTGGATTGGTGGTTGTGATGGTCTGCTGTGTCAGTGATGCATCATTGCTTAACACCCACACAAGGCCACAAAATTTCCCTGTACAGGAAGTCGGAGCTTTCCAGCTGCACTTTGGGAGGCTTTTCAGAAATCTTTCTCTTTTGTTAGAGATTACCACCCCCCCAACCCCCTTTTTTTTCCAAGTGCAAGCTTACCCCCCCCTTGGGAGACACTCAAGCAAACAGTTTGCTGCAAATGGGGTTCTGACAGCCGTTCCCACCTCATCGAGGACTGCTTTATCATTGCCAGATGTCTAACTGAAACATGCAGCTACAGTATATATAGATAATCCCAGGAGTGGGATTACAGGGTGCTGGGGACTGACGTTTACACACTTAGCTGTATCCTGAGGCTGAGCGTGGGCTGCGTGCATCCCGATGAGGTTGACTTTCGCATTCTTCCTCATTAGATGGTGACACTTTGAGTGTAGCAGGATTGTTTATGAAAATCGGGAAGGGTCAATCAGCCACCAAATTCCCAGCATCTGTGGGAAACCTCATGCAGAGTGATAAGAATTTAGCCCCCATTGTGATTACTATGCCATCACTAACATAAACACTGGTTGTTTTTTTTCAGACCTCCAAGATTACTGCAGGAATGCAGTATCCCATTTCAAAGATTCAAAAGACACCAATAAACATCTGGGTTAGAAAAAGGTTTTCCAGCTCCTTTAAGATCCTCCATAGGTTCTAATTCTCAGCTTGAGAACCACTTGACTTAATTTATAGACACTGTGGACATTTCTTACTGTAAATGGCTCTGTTGTCTCTGTGGTGCAGACAAAGAGCTGTCCTGTGGTTCAGGGATCAAACTGCTACCAAGTGCTTTATTAACATCTCTGAAAGGTTGCCAAACATTCTTGGCAGATTCACTGGTGGCCTGACCCTTTTAAGGCTTCATAACACTGTTTGTTCCCATCTCACACGGATCTGACCAGGACAAAGATGAGCATTAATCTGAGTGTTTAAAGTATCTCTCCTGTGGTTGTGTTCGCTCTCCAAACTCCTGTACAGTATAAGTGGTCTTCTGACTCCTTTGGCCCGAGAGCGCATCCCATTTTAGGGTCAGCGGCTCCATAGTGTAGCGGTTTGCACGTTTGTCTAACAAGTGAAAGAGCACATTTGAACCTCTGAGGAGACACAAATCCCTTTGCATCAGGAAGGGCATCTGGCATAAAAATTCTACAAAATCAAACATGCGGCGCTACCGGCTATGGCGACCCCTTGTCACTGAGGGAGCAGCCAAAAGTAGCTTTTCCCTCTCAAAGGCCTCTGGTCATACTCTCCCAATGCCCATCAGTCAGTGCTGGAATAACCAAACATTATTTTTATGTCCCTTTTCAAGCCCTAAAAAAACACCTGGACTCTTGTTAATCTTTGCATGATCTCTGCTGTTTGATTTTAGATGTAAATTCATATCCTGCAGTAGCCCTCAATGTACCAGTTTCTCTTGTTTTAGCAAACATATCATCAGCAGCCAGTCACAGAGCTGTTTGTTAGTTTTCATGATGCCAAAAGACACATGCCTTTGGCATCTCTGCGTTTGGTTGTTGTCACCATCGTTGACACTGAGGTTACTAGTACTTGTTAAGTGCTGATGTATGGCTTCCTCAGTGGACCGGACCTTGTCACATATTGCTGGGGCCCCCAGGGATGAGGTGACCCCACCTCTTCTGCCGTCATCACCAGCAGGGTCCCAAGTGTATCAGCTGCCCTGGGAAAGTTCCAGTTTTTCTGTGGGAACGTGAACTGTACACCGAAACCAGTGACAAAAAGGGGAAAAGGAGGGAGAGGTCTGTTTCTGTGTGCGTGTCTGTGTGTGTGTGGAGGTAGTGTGTGTATGACAGATGGGTTGGGCCTTAGCACAGCATGTGTCTGTGTGTACATTATATGCATCCAGCATCCATTATGTGCCACTAAGAATGTTTACATGCACATGTGAATGAATCAGGCACAATAAAAACATAAAATTTCTCCCACTCTGTCTTGCTCTCTCTCTGTTTCTCCTTCACCCCTTTTTATTGGAAGCAGGAGGCGGGGGAGGAAATGGACCAGTCATGTTTTTGGAGCAACTCAAGAGCTTTGAGCTTTTCGTTTTGGGAGCGGACGTGCCAGAGGCAGTTAATTTAGAGAGACAACATGTATCTGGTTTGAGTAAATGGCTTTGGGTTAGTCACAGAACTTTTTGTACTTCACCACCACTATCAAATCGATCATCTCTGTCATTCTGTTTATACCTGAAGACACCATCTTTAGTAACCTTGTACAGCTTGATGGATACAGTAAAGGTGGTATTGCCAAAGATGTTCACTTGATAAATGAAAACCATGAAGACATTCTGTTTCCAATTAGATGGAAGAATGTAATCTTCAAAACATGTGTTCTATTATGTAATGCATGAAAATGGTCCAATTTCTTAAAATAGAGGTGGTAGAATTGGTGTAATTATCTTATAAGAATGTTAAATGGGGGTACGATTTTTTAAGATAGATTTCACAATTTTTCCACTGGCTCACTCCTTCTCTTCCTCCTCCACCCTCGCTCTTCCCAAGAATCAGTCTTCCGCCCTCTCTCTCTTTCCCACCCTCTTGTGTACAGGCCTGTGATCCATCCTTAACTGTTTCCAGACGCCTGTGTGCTGTAGGCCTTAACCCCTATCCTAAACATAGCAGCAAACCCCCCCTTCCCTTTTTCTTTTGGCCTCTCACTGTGCTGTGCAATTAGAACTTCAAGGTCTTTGATAACAGTCTTGATGATGGTAAGCATAAGTCAACTTTGACCTCAGTAAGTGCTAAATCCATTGATGCTGATATTGCTTTGGTGTACAACACAATACTCTATTATTATTGCAAAACCATAGCAACCTTTCAAAACTCCAAGTACACTCCTTTGTCAGCAGGTTTTGTGACTGCCCTCATTTTCACTTTTGTTTTTACTAAAACCAATTAATGGCTCAGCATGGCTGTGGAATAGCTCGGACGCAGTCATTGTTGCCAGTGAGCGTGTTGCAAAGCTGCACACAGTGACCCGTTTGTTAGTGGGCAGAATGCTGGTGAACCAGGAACAAAAAGAGCCAGACATTATTGCTCTGTCCTAGTGCAGCGAGGCATCAAATACCTCCAGAGTGAGCTGCATCTGTACCTCAGTTTCTCTGTGTGGGCCAGTTGCTATTAAAGAAAGCAACCTGACAACAAACTCAATACTTTTTGTTTCCATTTAGTGGGAAAAGAGCATAGTTTGGTGTCATTCTCTTTCATTTGACGCAGTTTGTTCTGACATGTAATGTGATTTATTTTCTCACTTAACCTGACCTGCTGGAGCCTACGAGAGCAGGAACCAATCCATCATGATACAAAGCTCATCTCACATGGACAGATGTTAACTCTGTTCTAGATGTGTCTTAATTGGGGTGAATACAAAACAGAAATCTGCTGTTTTGTTCATTTTCTCTGTTTTTTTTTTTTTTTTAGCTATTGACTTGAACAATATGTGAGGCAAAATATTTTCTGAAAATGATCAAGAATGTTTTTTGTTTTTTTTCTTTTTGAAGAACAAAGTGACTTGAAGGCCTCCGTGATGAGGAAGGTGACAGCATCCCCGCTCCACCTGACAGTCACATTTACAGGTGAGGGCTAAGTTTCAATTTACCAACAAAAAGTGAAAGTCTGTACAAAGAAGCTGAAGTGATTTGCAAGGAAGCGAGAAGCTTGAGGCCAAGCGTGGGTGGAGTATTTTACAATTAAAGCAAATAGATACTGCAAGACTGGGACTCTTTAATAACAAATCAAAATCATAGTTAATATGTTTTGGATATATAATAATTTGATGTAATAATTTGATATAATTTAATGAGTCATAATTTATGTCTCATTATCTTTGCAAGACTTGTGGTTAGGATAGTGGGGACAGCATGTTTCAAGAGGCTTTATTAAGTAAATATGTAATCATAAGATTCAAGATGCTCAAAGAATAAAGCATCTTCTTTGGTGATTTATTAGCTGTGGGATTTCACAATACAACTGATGCATTCACACTCACCTCTGTCATTTATAAATGCATTTATCACTGACGAAGAGTCATCGCCCTCCCACTAACTTGCTGCAGACAACTCACATCTTTCATCATTTAGAGATAGAGCAGGATCTGACTTACACTGTTGGTTTAACCTTTCACCTCATGCTGCAGTCTCTGTGACCTCCATCCTGACCTTTTTTCTTGTTGTACAAACTGCAGCTCTGCTGTATTTCTGCACTGAGCTGTGCTGCCTGGAGATCACGCCCGGTGACAAAGAGTTTGTTCTGGCCAAGCGCTCCTCTCTTACCCTTACCTGCTCCAGCTCAGGGGAGACCACCTGGAAGTTTAAGAAGGACGACGTGCCATACTTTCAGCTGGAACCAGCTAAAATTCATCATCAGAGCTACAAGATCGTGCAAAACGGAGCCACATCCAGTGTTCTGACATTGTTCAGTGTGAGCTGGAAGCACACAGGCGTGTATCAGTGCATTGATCGGCACACTGGAGAAACCAAGGAGGTGGCTGTGTTTGTCCCAGGTGGGGCCTGGTTTGCTTACCCTTTGTTTAACTTCATGATTCAGAGTTTGCAAAGCTAACTTAGAGTACAATTAGAAAAACAAAAGCTGTCTCAGTTCCATGCTCCATGTAAATCAAGAACTTCTGAAAAAAATGCTGATTTTTGAATGTGCTGTTAAGAACAGTGGGGTGAAACCTCCAGGAGGTCTTTGAGAAAGAAGCATAGAATCATTAGAAAAACATTTTGTTTGTCATATCTAGTATGGAACAGGGATGCAGCATTTGCTAGATGTACCAATTTAATTAAATAAATAAATAAATAAATGAGCCATGTGTCTATCTGCAGACCCTGAGGTGTGGTTCATAGAGAGCTCTCATGGCATGGTAACGAAAACCAGTGAGGAAAGCACCATCCCCTGCGTGGTCACCAACCCAAACATCAGTGTCACCCTGCATGAGAGGGACACTGACATACCCATAAGTGGGGTGTATGTTCCTAGTGAGGGCTACAAGGCACCCGTGGAGGACAGGAATTACGTGTGTCGTGGAGAGCTGAACGAGGAAGTGAGAGAGTCTCAGGCCTTCTATGTCTTCAGCATTGTAGGTAGGTGTTCAGGTTGAAGAGCTTGTTAGAGAAATAGTTATTTCCAACCTAATAACTTGACCAGTCTTACTGCAGACTTTACTGTTTAGTTAAATTACATTACCACCTCCTTTCTGCTTCTCCCTTATGCTTTCTCCTCTCATCCCAGTCCCAGAGGCTATTGACGCCTACATCAATGCTTCGAAGACGGTCTTGAAGCAGGGTGAACCACTGACAGTAAACTGCACAGTGCACGGAGTGGAGCTGGTGAATTTTTCTTGGGATGTTCCCAACAGAGAGGTGAGTAGGAGTGGAGCAAAACAAGCACTATTGTTCAGCTTTCCCTTTGTGATCACTCTAAGGCCTCTTGACCAAGCCCAAATTATATCAAGATGTAGAAACACACCTCATAGTTTTTATTCTCCTGTGAAACTCTATTCACAACTCATGTGGTGCTGGTATTATAATAGCTGGGTCTCCTTGGGTTCATGTTTGGATTATAGTGAAGTTGGACCATTTCTGTTTTATCTTTAGTGATGAAGTTTCATTTTTATTTTAATGTAAGTTAAGGGTGTAACTATACCTACTTTTTTTCGACTGCATTTTTCAAAACTCATTTGCAGCTTTTCTCAATAAGTCTTACTGAGCAAATAAGAGCTCACTTAAAGTCTGATGACGATAAAATCATATTAAAATATCGCATCTTGTTGTTGTCCTTCTCTCTTTAAGCTTAATAAAGTTGAGCCACTGACTGATGTCCTGTCCATCATGAACATGCGCTCCAGCCTGATCTTCTCTCATGCCACGGTGAACCACAGTGGAAAATATGTCTGCCATGTCCATGAGGGTATACAAGACCAGACCGCCTTTGCCAGCGTCAACATCACGGTGCTTGGTAAGGCAACCACCCCCACCCCACCCCTTCTAAACCCCCAACCTTTCTCTCACCTTCCGTGCACGCACACACACATAGACACAAAACTAAAACAAACTGATGCTGTGCAGATTATTATTACATTTCACTGACATAGGAAAGACTGCTTATTATGTCAACCTCTGGATGTTACGGTGGGAGAGGAGTTACTTTTAAAGGAAATGAAGATCAGTTCTATTTATTTCTGTTCAAAGTGTGAAATAAACCTTTGACATGGTGTGGATTCCTCGAGTGATACCTTGAGAAACAGAACTTTAAATCAGTGGGTACAGCAACTTTATATTTAGACTCACAGTGTTTATATAACTAAGGTTTGACTTCAAATGTTAACATACAATAAGTCAGCATCTTAGCTGCTAAGGTAGGCAGGATTCATCATATGGTACTTCTCTTAATGCTCTGTCTCTTGACCGTCACTGCATGCATTATATGTCAGTTAATGCTTATTCCACCTGCAGTGAGGTGTGTTATATTTATAAAACCCTTGAATAGCTTAAAGCTCCATGTTTAGTAGAGACAGGAGGGTAGGACAGTTTAAGGGTGCACACTGGACATCTCAGTGGAAAAGACACATAGTGTCTAGCCACAGAAGTTCAAGAACGAAGAGCAGCATTACAGAAACAGCTTAATAAATGGTTTTACACTAAGAAATGGTCACATCAAAAAGCCTTAGACCAGACAGAATGGAAACCCAGGGAAAGTTATTGCCCAGCTATATGCAACTTGAAAGTGTCTTTTATCTAAAAGTATCTTTTAGAACTTTTTTTTTTTCATTCTCTGGCCTGCAGATTTTTTGTTTTGGTTTAGTCTCACAGCTCTCATGGATAACATTTTTGGTTGCAAAAACATCAGTGGAGTAGAGACTAAGGAGCCCGGTATTTACACACAGTACAGTCTTGAGCCACCCCTCATTTTTTTATTATATTTTGCTACCAAGGAGCCAGACTTGTAATTTCTTTTAAAGTGGTCTTGAGCAATAGTTCTACAAATTTTTTCTCAAGATTTTTCAAAGTTTTTCTTTGGACATTGGCTGCTTTTTCACCTCATTTCCAGTCCAATTCTTGTACCTTACCATTTTCAGAGGAATGTTTTAAAGTGTATCTAAATGCACTTTGTTCCCATTTCTTTAGTTAAATCTGTGAAAAATGACAAAGACAACACAGTTAGACTGGAATAAAATTATATTTTTGCACCAACAAGGTGGTTCCCAAAGAGGTTTTAGCTGAAAACTTGGCATATCTCAGAAGGATGTGGAGCGTGTCCTTAAAAATGTAAGGAAACTCGATAAGAGGAGGATAAAAGAAGTGGCAGGTCTAAAAAACTATCTACATTAGATGAACAGTATCTGAAAATCATACTTTTAAGAAATAGGAAATAATCCATCAAAGACCTGACACAGGACCTGAGAGATGCATCTGCCCTTCAGTTGATCCATCAACTGTTTGCTGAAACCTCATCAGAAATGGTCTCAGTGGTTGAAGCCATTCTTAAGAAAAGAAATGGGGGAAAGGCTGAGGTATGCCAAATTACACATGAACTGGACTGACTTATACAGTGAGTGTCTACAGCCATCATTAAGACACAGATGATGCTCTGTCATTAAACAAAAGGCAGCCAATATCTAAAGAAGAGCTTTGAATGTCCTCATCTATTCATTAACTATTCCTGAAGACTACTTAAAGACATTATAAGAAAGGGTGTCTTTCAAGCTCACTGGAATTGAACAAATCCTGTTTTTGCCTTATATACTGTATTTCTGTGTATGTTTGCACATGCTCCAATAAATCACTGCACCTATTTTCCATTTTCCTAGCAAACTATAAAGAAATGAGGGGTGGCTCAAGACTTTCCCACATTATTGTAGATAATTTAAAGTTATTATTCCAATAAAAATAATTTACTACATTTAGTACATTGCATACATATGTTGCTCTTTTTCTTATTAGAACACGGCTTTGTGGACATTAAACCTGCGCAGCAACTAAACATTTCTGTCAAGCTACAAGAGAACGTGGAGCTGAGAGTGGTGATAGAGGCCTACCCTCCCCCACAGGTTCACTGGACCAAGGATGGTGCCACCATCAAGGGAGACAAAACCATCATCATGAGACAAGAGCATGAAATAAGGTAGAACACCAATCAGTCTTTAGTTTCATACATACCACAAAGCACCCGAACACTTCTTAGGCCTTGATACATTTAAACCATTAGCACAGGACCTATCATAGGGGGTCAGTCTCCACAGGTCAGTCTGCTCTTGTCAGTCATCACCAGATAAGGCTTTCCACAGAGAGAAACACAATACCCTCTAGAGGGCTGGACTCCATCATTCATCACACAGGAACCATAAACACAAAATACCTGTCACAACTCACAAATGTCTTTCAAACAGATGACAAATAAAGCTTTAATTAGAGAGCCATGTTTTCACATTCTTGCCAACACACATTAAAAATCCAAGTGAAATATCAACCACAGGCCTGATGATAGATAGATAGATAGAAAGAAACAACCCATGTTAACAAGCTTCATGAAGCCTCCCGCCTGTAATAAATAAGGAGGAAAAACATCAAGTAACAACTATCACAAATAGAAAACGCCAAAGTCACACACACACACAAAAGTTACCAAATATTTTCATTTAAAACAGCCCGTATTCTTTCACATGCACAGTTTTTTAAATCCAGAAAAATCCCATGAGAACAATCTGGTGTTTCTCTTGATATTTTAAAATATCCCAGAGAGTTTCTTGGAGATTTTAGAAACTAGTGTTTCTGCTCTCAGAGCTAAAAGAACAGGTTTTTTTGTGTACAACCCCAATTCCAAAAACAATGGGACGCTGTGTAAAATATAAATAAAAACAGAATGCAAAGATTTGCAAATCTCATAAACCCATATTTTATTCACAATAAAACACAGAAAACATATAAAATGTTTCAACTGAGACATTTTATTATTTTTTTCTTTGGATGGTACATTTTCTCATTTTAAAGATTTGATATATTTTCTATAATGAATAAAATTTCTCCCCACGACCCTGAATTGGATAAGCGGAAGAGAATGGATGGATGGATGGATGGATGGATGGATGGATGAATAAAATTTCTCCAGAAACAAACATTCAACAGCTTATGCTCAGTATTGGAGGAAAAGATCAATGTATAGTCATATATTTTCAAAATTTATCACATTGTCTTGATATTTCTTGTACCTCAGGTATGTCAGTATCCTTACCTTAGTGAGGGTGAGGACAGAGCAGAAGGGCCTCTACACTGTCCGTGTTACCAATGGAGATGACGCAAAGCAACTGACCTTTGACCTGGAAGTCCAAGGTGAGCCATTTTTTTAAGAAACTAAATTAACCCAGATGTTTTGTATGGTGTTTTGTGCATTTTTGACCTACTGTCTGAAAGTGGTGTTTGTGGATGGAAAAACTGAGGACAGATTTTGTTTTTCTCCAAGTCAGTAATGATTAATGCCCACTGCCACCCTGTGTTTAGTTCCCTCTCAGATTAAAGACCTGACTGACCACAGTCTCACGGGGAAAAGACACTTGGTGACCTGTGTAGCTGAAGGAGCCCCAACCCCAACCATACAGTGGTACAGCTGTGACAGCATGCTCAAGTAAGTCACACCACCACCCATTTCATCACTGAATGCTAGGTGGCTGACCAAAACACACTTTATTTTTAGTGTGTCTGCTTTAACTGTAAATATTTCCCCCTCTGACCTCTGATGTCCTTCTGCAGGTGTAGCAACCAGACAGCAGTGTGGCAGCCGCTGATGCCAGAGCCAGAGGTGCTGAGCATCCAGACAAATGTGAGCTACAATGAGACACGTAAGGTCAGCCAGGTGCGGAGCCAGGTGACCTTCCACACGCCTCAGCAGGTCACAGTTCGCTGTGAGACCAGCAACCAAGCAGGGCTCATCAACAGAAGAGACATCAAACTGGTGTCCAGCTGTAGGTGTCTTATTATTTCTTTTTTATTTATGATAGGGTCAGTCAAAGGCAATTATAGAACATTATACTTTAAGTTTGTATTCTTTTTCTTATTTAAATATACAGTATACCACTTTACTATTAAATGAGTAGAGCATAATAATAATATAGGATTAAATTATATTGTTTTTGGTTTAAACTACACAAACATTATATGAAAGTCTGATAAATTTATAGGGACACACAGCAAACTTTCCACCCTATATGACTGTATGTTTTGATGACAAAGAACACAAAATACTGCTTTATTTATACTTAAAAATTCATTTCCAGCATGTGTTGATTTATGTTATTTATATTGTAGCTAATGTTCTGTGTCCTCTCTCCTATTGCAGCCCTTTTCTCCCAGGTGGCAGTGTTGGCTGCTGTTTTAGCCTTAGTGGTCGTTGTTATCATGTCTTTCATCATCCTCATTGCAGTTTGGAGGAAGGTAAGAGAAACCCAAACATTTTCTGTTTCTTTTCATTTTTTTCTTCATAAGCAATGCTGTATGTATGGATGCATATATATATATATATATATATTTCTTTGTTCTCAGAAACCTCGCTATGAGATCAGATGGAAGGTGATAGAATCTGTGAGTCAGGATGGACATGAGTATATCTACGTGGACCCCATTCACCTGCCCTATGACCTGGCCTGGGAAATGCCCCGCGACCACCTGGTGCTTGGTGAGTCCTCATTTAAGAGAGATGATGGTGTGATGCGCTAGGGTCAGTCAAAAAACTGGTCCTGATGAAAACCTGGTATGTTGCACGTGTGCAATTTAACTGGATTGATTTGAATGTGCTGCCATTCATGCAAATTAGGGAAGAGTGAAAAACAACTTAAGAAATCATAATTAGTGTCACAAAGCAATAAATGATCTGAGACTGAAAACAAAGGCAACAACAGCATTAAATATATGTACTGTAATAAAAATGTACAAGGCACAACAAAATTAATTGGCACATAAGGATTAAAACCTATTAAGCAATCATCACATAGAAGATTGAATAAATATATTAATTTAGACATTAAAATCCTTTTACTTAAATTCAAGTTTTGTGTAATTTATTATTGGTTTAGTTAATTGAGAACATCTAATAAATTTATTTATCTAACATATTTTATTGCTTGTTTGTCTTCTATTCTGTTACGTCTCATAATTTTCAATTGCAGAGGTTTTAAGAAACGCTTTTTGCATCCTTTCTTTTGTGGTCAGGTGCAGCTACATTTTCAGCTTGCCACTTTTTATTTGTCTAAATAGACTAGTTAGCAACCTGCTTGCACCTTAGTAGAGAACAAACATTTCAAACTGGAGCTATTGCTCAGTAGCTGTAGTGCTGTGGGTGGTTTGTGTTGTCTGGGCACAGTCCATGCTGGAATACTAAACAAACCTTGTTAAACTTCTCTTATCGGCTCCAGTGGTGCTTTGTTTTTGAAGCTCTGTTTATAAAGAACGTTTAAACCTTTATGTCTAATAGCATGCTGTTAATAGTCAGCTGCTCTGCTACAAACAGGACACATCCCAAGCTCAAGAAAAACAACATTTACAAAAGCAACATATTATTTATCTGCTATAATCTTACCTTCTTCAGAAAATAACATAAATTTACTGGCACTATTATTTTAATGAAAGATATTCTCCCTTCCTTTTACAGTGCTAATGTGTGTTCCATTCAGACTCGTCCTTCTGAGCTCTTCTTTGTGTTTCAGGTCGCACTCTTGGATCAGGAGCATTTGGCAGGGTGGTCGAGGCAACCGCATATGGTCTTACTCATTCCCAGTCCAGCACAAAGGTGGCAGTGAAAATGCTGAAATGTAAGCCCTACAATATAAAAACAAAGCAGAAAGCCATGTGTGTAACTTGTGTGAGCAGTATAGAGACCCCTGCTTAGCTGTCAGATGTTGTGACACCAGTGCCATATTCCTGTGGGCTCAGAGAGAGCAGCAGCCCGCTGAGCTTTAGTTTGCTTGCCAGCCTGATTCAAGTTGCAGCTCACAGGTCATTGAGCAGTTTGGCAAAGACACAGTGTGTCCTGCTTTCAGTGTTCATAGTTCTCTTGTTCTCGTACCTACAGTACTTCCAACTGTCCTAACTTTATGCATCTCATCTTTCCATCTTCCTCTTCCCTTCTCTCTTTCTCTTCCTACATCCAGCTACAGCCAGGAGGAGTGAAACTCAGGCCCTGATGTCAGAGCTGAAGATCATGAGTCACCTGGGTCCTCACCTCAACATCGTCAACTTGCTAGGAGCTTGTACCAAACATGGTGAGCATGCATCACAATGAGCAACTGTGGAAAACTGCGCTAATACACGTGACTGTCTGCTAATTTTTTGCTTTCTTTAATGCTAAGAGTACTTGATATTAGTGGTAAAGATTTATTCAAGAGACAGGTGTAAAGTTCAGTGATATTTGATGCTTGTTTGACCCTCTATTTTTCTTGTGTCTTTAACTTTAAAGTCACATCACATTTGCCATCAAAATAATCTGTAAAATAAAATGTTTAAAAAAGAGGCTATTAGTAAGGAAATATGCTTTTAAGGAAGAAAATGCGACTAATATAAAAGAATATTTTTCAATTTTAAATTTAGAAAAATACAGCTATTATAGTGACAAATTTTGACAAAATTGACCAATGTTGACATTCTTGTTTACACATGGTTAAAGCCCAAACCACTGAAAACTGAACATAATGATAAAAAAGAATGGACAGAATTAGTTAGCTAAGTACAAATAAGGTTTCTGTTGAAAGTTGTATGTTTAACCCATTTACCACAGCATGCTTTCTAAATGGACCTTTCTAAATGGCTCTTTATACTACCTCACCAGACTTAAACCCTTAAGTCTAACTTTTTAAAACAGCGCTTTGATTTACCCTAAAATGGCATGTAATGCTTCTGAGTATTGGCTATGACTCTACTATTCATATCCAATGACTTCTCAGAATAATTTCCTAGGAAACACAAAATTTTGCTACATCTGAGAAAAAAGATGTATCCATTGGTTGCTCCTTCCCCACTACTTTTGGGTAATGAATGGTAATGTATGAGTACATTGTATCATTCAGGTTACACTGAGTTATGCATAATGAGTTCATGAGTGTTGGCATGTGTTGGACTCTGAGTAATTTTGGCATTTTTTAACAAACACTGAATGAACATTTTTGTGTATAAAAAAAAATAAAGTGCATTAACATTTTTTTTTTTTACAACTAGAACTCTCGCTTTTGCAAAGTGAAGCAGCAAAATAAAGTCACTCAGCTAAATGTGTTCAAAACATAGATCAAGTGTGTCATGAATTAAACGATTTCTGCATTTTCATCTCATTCACCACAGAGTCAACCACACACTGAAAATAATATTGTATAAAAGCTCTATATATTAGAAAATATTGGTTCATTTTATAAGGCTATCCTACAACATGCAGATTATTACTTTTTATTTTTTAATCTTGGGATTCCAAATATTATCAATACATATATATTTTTCTGTGAGAGGATCTATATATAAAATATAACTAGGAATATATAATTCAGTAACTAACATTATTTTACAAATAACTTACTTTCAACAGAAATGTATAAAATGTATAAAGATTTTATTATTATTATTATTACAATAATGATCATAATAATAATTAATATTATTCCATCCATCCATTTTCAGGGTCACGGTGGGGGTGGGGGGGGCTAGAGCCTATCCCAGCTACCATAGGGCAAGAGGGGGGGTATACCCTGGACAGGTCGCCAGTCTGTCATTATTATTATTATTATTATTATTAGTTAGTCTATTTTACTATTTGTGTTGTGTCAAAAGTAAGTACACTTACGTTTGTTTTCATTTTTTTCTTCTTTTACTTCTTGTTCTCCAATCACAGGCCCTTTGTACCTGGTGACGGAGTACTGTCGCTATGGCGACCTTGTGGACTACCTACACAGGAACAAGCACACCTTCCTGCAGTACTATGCTGAGAAGAACCAGGACTACAGCTGTCTCATCTCCAGAGGAAGCACCCCTCTCAGCCAGAGGAAAGGGTGAGAGGAGCAGACCAGAGCTTTCAGAGCTGCACAAAGGACCTTTTTGTATAATGTGGGGGGTTCTTTTTATTGAAATATCTGCTCTTACATACTCAGAAAAAGCTACCCATAGATAGGTAAATAGACTTTATTGATTCCTCAAGGGATATTTTAATAGATATTTTTCTCTCATAAAGTTTCAGATGATGAAGGACCATAAATAAACAAATGTGCCTTTAGGTCAGTTTAGTGTACTTTCTCAGACACAATATAAATATATATATATCCCTCCCTCCAGCTATGTGTCTTTCGGAAGTGAGAGTGATGGCGGATACATGGACATGAGCAAAGATGAGCCCTCAGTCTACGTTCCCATGCAAGAGCTTATAGATGCCATCAAATATGCAGACATCCAGCCTTCTCCATACGAGTCTCCCTACCAGCAAGACCTCTACCAGGAACAAGGTTTGATTTGAGCCTGTTTACCAGTGTTTTAAAATCAAATTAAGCATGAAGAACATGTCATGATGACCTCTTCTAATATGAGCTGTACTTGTGTGAAAAGCACTGCTTTACATCAATGAAGTTAAGAGTGCTTTTCATATAATAGATTAATGAATACTTATTATCTTATTTGATCAAATGCTGCAGAGAATGTACAGTCAAATGTGGCAGCATATAAAGAGCCTGATCTCTTTTTAGCCTGTGCAGTCACAGGACAGCCGGAGTTCCCCCATCACAACAAGACAATGTCTTCATTCTTCTGTTGTTGGTCTTTTCACCTTGTCAT
The DNA here is from genome assembly GCA_015108495.1 of Heterochromis multidens. NCBI lineage: Eukaryota > Metazoa > Chordata > Actinopteri > Cichliformes > Cichlidae > Heterochromis > Heterochromis multidens. The sequence continues at coordinate 8,198 of VUQS01001133.1, read as the reverse complement.
CATGTTCAGGAGGCAACAGATTAGACCTGGTGATCAGCGACTCTCCCAGCCTTACCTACGAAGATCTTTTAGGGTTCAGCTACCAAGTGGCGAAGGGGATGGAGTTCCTCGCCTCTAAGAACGTAGGATATTTTTCAAAATAATCATCACTATTTGACTGTTTCATCTGGTGACTCCAGCTTCTGGATAAATGCTATTTTGTGCCCATTTAAACAAATATAAAATTGGAAAATTAGTCTTAATTTTTTCTGATTATGTAGAGAAGAATTAGAAGCTTAGTTTAGCATAAAGATAAAAAAACAAGAGGAAACAAGTAGCCTGACTCTGTCCAAAGTGAACTAAATCAAATTAGAACAGTTTTAGTTGATTGTTTAATCAACATCCAAATTTGTAACAATAGTGTAAAAACAAGAATCTGTGGTTGCGTGGCAACCTCATGATGTTTAATGGCAGGTATGTTTTCATTTTACACAGTGCGTCCATCGTGACCTGGCTGCCAGGAATGTGCTGATCTGTGAGGGCAAGCTGGTGAAGATTTGTGACTTCGGCCTGGCCAGAGACATCATGCATGACTCCAACTACATCTCTAAAGGCAGCGTAAGTAGCGAAATCACTGGATGTGAGACAAACCGACTGGGTTGTTAATGCACTTATGGAAAGTAACTTTGGACAAAAGCAGATTCCTAAACTAACATACTCTCTTCTGAACAGTGCTCACCAGCTTGGCTTTTTATCAACACATAACAGAATCCTAATAGCAGCAAATAAATCCTAAGTGGACTTATTTAACCCTGCTGACTGTTGAATGTTTCAAATTAGAAACAATGGTTCTTTAATAAGATGTGTTTCTTCTTTCATTCAGACCTTTCTTCCCTTGAAGTGGATGGCACCTGAAAGTATTTTCCATAATTTGTACACCACCCTGAGCGATGTGTGGTCATATGGCATTCTTCTTTGGGAGATTTTCACACTGGGTCAGTTCAAACGCACACACACAAACATTGACACGCACATACACAAAAAAAGCTTTTATTCCTACTTAAAAACTGAAGTGGTGTATTCATACTGTACAAGAGAATCATCTCATTTGTAACTGATGATGTAGGATACTCTGTTCTGAACAATTTTCACCTCGTTGGCCTTTTATCACTTGTCATACAAACACTCCTGGACTCCTCATCCACTTTTCTATTCTAAACTCTAAACAATAAATAGATGTACTATTTCCATGTGAGAGTATAGTAGGCCATGGTAAATTTTCTGTTCTATGTCTGATTGCAAGTACGTACCAGTTTGTTTGAAGATTCATATGAGGTCAATCTTCCTATTAGGCACAGTCAAGCTTTGAAATCAGCATTTCCTTGCTCAGAGTATTGTGAGTTTTTTTGTTGTTTGTTTTTAAATATCCTCCCACCAATTTTTTGAAACTACCATGAAAGCAAAGTAGACAGTAGCATATGCGCTTATAAGCCAGAGTGATGAAAAACATACTTACAATCCACTTTTGTAAGTGAGACCCTAACAAAATTCTCTATACTTCCTTGTCTAAATCTGAAATTAACTGGACTTTATGGATTCATTTTTCTCACAGATCTGGGTCAGAATAGTTACTTTAATGAAGTTGAAATAATAAGTCAGTGTTCTGCTTCTTGGAAAATAAATTAAATTCACTCAATAAGGGAAATGTCTTGTAGGCTGAAACAATGTTATTCTGTGTGCATGATTTAATATTAGAAATTGTGCAAGGTTGGGTTTATGTTAGATACAGATCTAAATTAGATTTCTAGCCTTTGCTTCTGATTTCTAAGTCAGCTTTTGAATTATCTCAAATTCTGTCTGCAGGAGGGACCCCCTACCCTGATTTGCCTATGAATGAATTATTCTACAGTGCTTTGAAGAGAGGCTACCGAATGGCCAAACCCAGCCATGCCTCTGATGAAGTGTGAGTCTCACTGTCACCTTGATATTTTGTTGCCTTTTCAACAACCCTTCATACCTCAGATAAAGACTAAAAAACACACTTATTTTCTTATTTCATGTTGCAGTTATGAGATCATGAAGAAGTGCTGGGATGAAAAGTTTGAGAAGAGGCCCGAGTTCTCATTTTTGGTCCACAGCGTGGGGAATATGCTGACAGACAGCTATAAAAAGGTACATAATAGCGCTTCCTAGTGGTTCCTAGTGGTTGGATGACAATCATTCAAATACTGTACTTTAGTACAGCTTTGAAGTAATTGTGCTTTACCCATAAATTGGTACTTCAGTCTTATGGTTCTGTTTATGCTTCTGCTTCACCCAAATTCAAAAGGAAATATGGTTCTTTTTAACCTTTTTTTTAGTCACCTTTTGACATTAGCAATAGCAGGTCGATTGTTTTATATTCTTTAAAATAAGACAATTTTACAGATTATGTTTTTGTAGAAAAGATTTCTGTAGACTTCAGCTTCAGCTAACCCTTTCTTTTATTAAGTATTTGGGATTTTTTTTTACTTTCATTAAGTAAGACATCACCTTTCACCGATACAGTGCTAGTGTTTTTGTTTTTGTTATTTTTGTTTCGCTATTAATATACAGTATATATACAGTGGTAATTTATTTACTTTTTTTTTACTATTTTTAATATTGTACTACTTTTTACTGTTATTTACTATTATTATACATTATATATGTAAGTGTTTTCAGAAGGGGTGGGCAATATAGCCTCAAAATTATATCATGACATTACAAGAAAATTTGCGATAATAATATTTTTGACAATACAGAAAAATACTGAATGTTTTATTGATGCTTGCAACCTGCAGGCATTTAATAATATAAGTAAATGAAGGGCATTTCCTATACTTTTTTTTTTCCAAAGAGCCACTGTCATTGATGACAAACTCCCTAATTTGAAGTGTGAATCAAGGTGCCAACAGCAGCAGCATTGTAGTGCAATAGTAGTGACACACCATTACATCCAGAGACACAGCATGAATCAAATGTAAGCAAAAAAGGTAGGCTAGGTAGTGTTTTACTGGGAAATTTTAAGTAAAAAATATAACATGACTGTGTAGTACTTTAGTTTAACAATGACTAAAGTAACTTAACCATGTAACTCTTCAGGAGCTGCACAATATTGTAACATAATAAAACTGAAAAATATTAGACCTTGGGTCGAGCTTTTTCACCAGAATTTTCATTATTGAAGTAGTTCTCTTTTAGGTACTAAATCATCATTGGAGGCTGACATGCACCTCTCACTGGCAGATATGCCGGGGCTTGTCTGTTGGGAATATGTGGCACTATAGCAATGATATCGCGATATCACATTTTGTATCACAAAACAAACTATATCTGTATTATCATGGACAACATGATGTGGCACAGCCCTAGTTTCCATGCTAAATGTTTGAATATTAAGTACATTATACATAATAGATAATTTAAGCTAATTTATTATTAATATTTTTATTTGTTGGAGCCTAATTGATAGCAAGCCATAAATCTTTGTAGAGGTCACATCAGTATTTTACACACAAATTATATTATTTACAAAAGCTGACAAAATTGCCCCTTCCTCTGTTTAGGTTTGTTACGCTCAATAAAAACCATAACTAACTGCTCACCATCATTCTTCTTACAAGCTCATCCGACTGTATTTGCCACACTGTTCAGGTAATCAAACTATTCTCTCCTGACAACAGAAATACAACCAGGTCAATGAAAACTTCATGAAGAGTGACCACCCGGCAGTTGCCCGCACCAAACCCCGACTGACCTCACCCTTTCCAATCGCCAACCCAGCATTTGGCTCCCCGTCTCCTATCACACTCTTGTCTCCACCGGATGCCTACAACCAAAACTCGAGGCCCAGAGACTTCAGGCAAGAGGCAGATGCACAGGAAGTCATACCATCATACAACGAGTACATCATTCCCATCCCAGACCCTAAGCCAGAAGATGCTTTCACTGACATGCCGTCAGAAAGTCCTGCAAGGTATTGAGTCACTAAAAGGATGCTGCAGATGTGTGCCAAGTGCAGGGGATGAAACAAATATGAATATGTGTTTGCTAGCAGTTTTTTCCCCAAAACACCCCCTCATCCAGATGTTGAGCTGAAACAGTAGCCGTATTATGGAGCCAGGCATTGAAAAGTGTTTTTACTGCATATATAAACACACACTCAGGCAAAGCATTAAATGAGAAAATAAATGTTTGAACCACACAAGTCACATTTAACTTGAAATAGATCCTGTTTTTCATGTTAAAAAGATCTTTTTTCAGTTTGGGAGTGATCCAAACCAGTGGGATGATTCTCTCTGTTTATATTTGGCTCATAAGTTGTTCCTTTTAACAATTTGCTTTGTGCAGGATCACTGATAGATTTTTTATTTATATCACATTTGACAATAAAAACCAAATAAGACTCCACCATGTAGAAAAGGATATATAAGGATATATAGAATAAAACAGATGGCACCTTGGGCTTTTATAGCACCAATATATGTTTTGTGGCCACATTTAAAAGATGAAAATGCTGAAAATGATCATGTTTGTATGTGTTTTGGGTAGTTTGTGCAGATGAGATAAATATATATACAGAGAGAAGTACTTTGGGAAAAATTGGAAGACTTTTCACAAATTCAGACTTCCCAGATGAATTAGTCTGAAGTATAAAGGAACAGTTTACCCAAAATAAATTTTATTGTGATGCTAGTTATCCATCTAGATTGATTTGATGGGAGAGAAGGAGAATGCCTTCTTTTGACTATAATGGAACTACAGTGCTGTGAAAAAGTATTTGCCCGCTTCCTGATTTTTTTTTTTTTTTTTTTTTTTTTTTTTTTTCACTTTGGGG
>VUQS01001130.1:6845-31658 GCA_015108495.1 Heterochromis multidens | reverse complement strand
TTTTTTTTTTTTTTTTTTTTTTTTTTTTTTTTTTTTTTTTGCTTGCACCATTTCAACTCAAAGCACATGGTCAGAGGTATTTGATGTCTTGCAAAAGGACACTCCAACGTGGTGGATATTTGCTCACAGGGGCTTTAGACCAACATTGTCGGGTTGAAGGACAGTCTCTTCTTCTGCAGAGTAGACTTTGGACCACTGAGATTTTGTTTATTGTCCCCTCTTAATGCCTCTCTTTGTTTTAGTTTTGATGAAATCGCACTGAACCACTTAAAAGGAGAATGATTTACTTTTTAAAAAAATACTATTGGGGATGAACATCTATTGACAAGGCAATTTAATAACTCACGTATTAAAAGACTGTTTGTATCTCTGCAGCAATCCTAAAGGGTGACGCATAACATATGTTACCGCCTGAAGGACACTGGAGAATCTCAGTGGAAAATGACTTAATCAGTATATGTCCTCATGAATATTTAGGGATGTTAATCAAAATGATGTTACATGTTTAGGTAAATTACAAAAAAGTACCTCAGCTGAGCCCACTGGCCTGATTGTTCCTGGATTTCACTGAGGATAAAAGCTGCCCACTCTTATCCCTCAGGACTCAGTCAAAGACTGTAGCTGTGATTCTCTTAGTCATGACCTTGTGTGGTCCGAGCAGCTTAGGTAAGAAGAAGGACACTACAAATATTGGACTGCACTTCAATATTTCCCCTAATGTGCTGGTGTGTTTTGGTGGTCCCCGGTGCTTCTGTAGTCAACATATGTAATAATCTGTTGTAAGGCAGGGTGACGGGCAGAGCCAAACGGCATGTGCTGCGGCGAAGAGTCTCTTTTATCAACATTGTCCCAGCTGTCATTGGAATATTTTATGGGCTCAGCTGTAGTAATAAATAGAAACTCAGTCAAGTTTGATTCAGACAGACGCCAGTGTGCCATAAGGAGAGCAGGGTTCACGGTTTGTGAGTGAAAGGCTTGTCGTTGCTGAGCGGGCATTCAGTGGTTTTGCCATTATTGTCAGGAGATTCAATTCCACTTTTAAAAAGAGCCTATTTCAGCTCTACAAATAAGATTAAGGTGGTTGCTCCCTTGCTCCTTTGATTGGATCATGTGTGGTGTGTCGCCCCCACTGCATGCTGATTGGAGAGGCAGGAGCACTCTGGCTCCAGAAGCATGCCCTTTGATGTCTCTGTGTTCCTGTAAATCTTTAGTTTGTGTTTTAAAAGTTCAATAGCATTATTGATTTTTGGGGGGAGATTAAAGCCTTGTAGCTTTTATCTGTATACTCAACTCACCTCTTCTCCATTTCCCAGATCTATCTCTTCCATTTTTTTAATGTAGGTGTTGTTGTTTTGATACAGCGTTGCCATTAAATGCAAAGTAACATGTTCATAACTCATGTTCTTCCCCTTATATCGATGACTCTTCTCTGACTTCGGCCCAGTTCTTAATGCATGAAGAACACAGTCTGTTTTTTATAAAAACATGGCAAAGCCACACAACTGCAGGGGAGCATCGCCCCTGCAGCTGACAGCTGTTAACCCCACCAGCAAGTTGGACATTTATGCTATAAAAAAATAACACCGGCAGAAGTTTTGGGCTGTTTTTTCCTAATCCACTGGAAGCGGGAATGTTGCTGTTCGTGGCGTCCGGTATCACTTGTCTTTGATTAGATTGAGGCAGCCTTATCTGCTCGATCATCGGTGTAGTATCACTGACTCAAATGTATCCAGAGCATCAGAGTCAGACTGAAGTTCTGAACATGTCACACTAATAGGTTTTCATTTTATAAGATGAAAGTTGTTTTAGCACAGGTTCAGAAACAGACACGTAGACTGGGCATGAGTCACAGCAAAAACAGAAAGCAGACAGTTGGTTGCTTGTACACAAAACTGCAGGAGAAGAACTAGAATGCCAAAAAGACCAGAGATTTCTTTACTTGGACTGAGGATGAGGTGGTACTGTTACTGAAAGTAGCATGCGAGTATAAGGTAGTCATGGCAGCAGAAAAAAATAGTAATTGCAAAGCAAATATGGCGACATTTATAAGAGAGGTCCATCGCCAAAGGACGCCATGGCAATGAGAAAAGGAGAACCCACACGAAAAGGATCACGCGTGGGCTTAGCTAGTATGTTTTGACTTAATTAGGGTGATGGATAAGACCCAATTAGGAAGCAAATGTAGGTGTCTGCATCATATCATGCATCCAAGAAGTCTCCATTTCTGCCTGTCCAGACTAAAACGCAGTTTAAATTTTTTAAGCTAAAACTGGGTCAACAAGATTTCCATAAGTCTCTGTTTTAGACGTCCCAAATAGTTGTAGTAGGTGCGCGCATAGTAAAAGTTACACAAAAACGCATTAGTGTGGATATACCCCGAGGACAGTGTGTATCAGTGAAAAACATCTGTTGGTCCTCTGTTTCATCACTCTGTGTCTGAGTGTAAGGCAAATGGAAAAAACAGTTTTGGGTTCATCTCCAAGGAGATTCTGAACTGTGATAGAGGACTGTGTTTTGCCATTTGTTGCATGCACTCTATGCACTCACACACGCTAGCGCACACTGTCCATTAAATGAAAGTCGGAAGCAGAGGCTCTTACGCTTCACTCAGGCTGCAGAGGAAAATACAAAAACAAAAACAAGCCAGGGCTTGACTTGAAGGTTGACTTTATATTTTTAGCTCATCTAAAAGCTCTTACTGTAGCTCCTGGCTATAACAAGCCTAATCAATACAGTTGTCTGATCAATACAGCTGACTGACAGAAAGGTTGAGGTTGCCAAGGTTTCTTTGCGCTGTTTTCTGGTATTTTTGCATCTAAATTTAGTGTTGGATTAAACGTCTTGGCCTATTTATAGGGGAGATGTGTGTTTGCAGGACGTAATGGCTCTGTTTGCGCTCTCTGAGCACAATTTAGTGTTTGTAATAGATTTTCAAGTGCTGCAATATTAAAACCCAAATGGACTTATTTGTTATTCAGCCTTTAAGGTAATGCTACTCAAGCCTTCTCTGGGTAATAAAAAAAAAATCATTAGCTCACAATTTATGCATGAATTTCCACCTTTAATAATGCATTACGTGACTTTTACGGCATGTGTTTGAACGTAAACAACATGTAAACTCTCTTCTCTCGCTGTCTTCTTTTGCAGCACCACCAAGTATGGGATTCTCACCTTTCTGCCCCGGTTTCTGTATGAGCAGATCAGACGGGCTGCCAATGCCTTCTTCCTGTTCATCGCACTCATGCAGGTAAACCCCACGCACAACAGCAGCTGCCAGCATTGTTTGCTCAGTGTGCCGTTTGTTTGGTTTCTGCACTCAGCCCAGGCTTTAAATACTTCATTCTGCAAAGTCTATTTCAGACCGTTTCAGAGTTTGTAAAAGCCCATCTTTACATGAAATATGGTGCTATGGATTTTAAAGAGCTGCTCTCTTGATGGCATTCCTTCTCAACAGCATGCTGTCTTTGCTTTGCCGTCACTCTGCAGTCAGCATCAGTTTCTCTCTTGTCTCTCATTAGCAAATCCCTGATGTATCACCGACCGGTCGCTACACCACGCTGGTCCCACTTATCTTCATCCTCACAGTGGCCGGGATCAAAGAGATCATAGAGGACTATGTGAGTACCACTGCAGCATGGGTAGAAGTCGGCTTTTAACTGATTTATAAAGTGGAAAAGCGAGGCATCGCAGGGTTAACTTAATCTTCATTCATCTCACCACAGAAAAGGCACAAAGCAGACAACACGGTCAACAAGAAGAAGACAACAGGTATCATGCATGTGCTTGTTAATGTGCTATCTGCTATCTGTTTTTCATGAGAGCGCTTGTGTGTATTTGCATGGGCTTTGTTTTCCTTTCATGTCAGGGTGAATGGCTGTTGTCCATCAGTCATTATAGTGCAGGCCGCCATGCCCCAGACAAAAGTTTAGTGGCTATGAATACTGTATGAGAGCTGCTCTATAGGCAGGCTGACTGACTGCTGTGTTGTCCTTGTCTCTCAGTGCTGCGGAACGGGGCTTGGCAGACAATTATCTGGAAACAGGTATCGTCACATTCTTCGCCTCTTGAACTCTCACTTATCTCTCCTGTGCTCTTTGTTTTTCTCTTTCTCTTTCTTTCTGTTGTACAGACTCCTCATTACCAGATTTCATTGGCACAAATAATGCTAAATAATGCAGTAAGAAGTATAAGAAAATACAAGCATAAAGATAAAACTTCTCTTACTATACAGAATATATTAAGTAAATCATAGAAAAGCATGCACAACAAACAAAAACTTAACACTTGGAAATGAAATAGTTCAAAACAAGAGCAATAAAACTCCTGAGATGATAAAATAACTATTAGTAAGTCTGGGTTATGTCTGTAAGAGCTAAGAGATGTTTTTTTAATGTGGTCTTATGCCACCTTTTCTCCCACCTTTCCAGGATTTCTTGTGTTCTACTTTTTTGTTCAATAGACTGTCTTTGACAGGAAAAAAGATGCTTGTCCAATTAGTATTCATGTTTTATGGTCAGATAACAAGTGCATCTAATTGTTCTTTAGGGGATTAATTTGCCCAGTATTTCAAACAGGCATGTTTTGTTTGTTGAATACTTACATTTTCTCTGTTGGTTTGCAGTTCACTGAACCGGTGAGTGTATAACCTGCTCACACAAAGCTTTTTCTTCCAGTGTTTTTTTTTTTTTTTCGTTTCTTTTTTACATTTCTGCAGAGGTATGTATGTTCTTGTGCAGTATTTCTTTCTGCGGATCAGGCCATCTTAGTGGACATACTCATTAACTGATTCCAGCTGTGTACAATCTTGGTCCAGCAGGTCAAGTCAAATCAAATTTGAGCCCTTGTTATGTGGATGACAGGCGTCTACAGCAGAAATTAAGCCCCATTGTTGCTCAGTGACACGACAGGTGAAGGAATTTGATTTGAACTCATTAATGTCTGTGCTGAAATAACGTCTCAGCAATTTTGGTGAGAATTTTGCTTTTCTATCTGTTAATTGAAGTCCTCGTGCTTCATACATGATTATAACATGGTGCAGGATCAGTAGAGTAGTTTTTTGACTGTGTAGGAATCGATAGTGCCACAGTTTGCATCCCCCAAGATTGTCGTATTTCTTGGAGTCAAGCTTACGTTCCTCCTCCTGTGTACTTGGAAAACAAGTTTCCGGCTGCTGATCCAAGGGGAACCGACAGCCTGAAACACTTGTGTAGTTTCAACAGTGCCTGATGTAGCACACTGGCAGTGTTTTAGCTTGACTGTCTACTGTGATAAAGTCAACTCCACATGCTTTGCTCAGACCTTGGTTCTCTGAAGTTATCATGTATTTCTTTTTTTGGAATTGGGTCATTAGGGGAAACTTCTTGGCTCCACAAGGACTTGTAATTTGTTTAGGACCTGTAATGTATTTTTTTTTTAATCAGCTGCAGCATTACTCCTGGAACACTTCATAAGGAACGTGTTCTTCCTTTTTTTTTCTTCTTTCTTGTCTTGGCCTTCTCATGTTGGTTGCAGCAATGCACTGCTGTGCTCACTCACACACAATCTCAAGCCATTCTTTCTCTTTTGGCTGCATCCTTTGCTGGTCACCAATTAACCTGCCCATTGTTTCCTCTCTCTGTCTTTCTTTCTTACCCGTCCTGTTCCCTGTTGCCCTCTACTTCAACGTCTCTCTTCTTCCTTGCCTCATGCTGTTGCACTGCTGCATTCTGGCCACAAGGTGGCAGTAGGAGACATAGTGAAGGTGACTAATGGCCAGCACCTCCCAGCTGACATGGTTATAGTGTCCTCCAGGTCAGAGTCCTGTGTGACTGTGTGTGTGTGAGCATGTTGCATGTACCTCATTAATATATTGTAAACAACATTAAACTACTTTTAAGGGCTGCTGCTAATGATTTTTTTTAAATCAGTCATTTATTTTTATTGTGTTTAATTTATTATTTTTGTTATAAATAAAAATAACAATCAGCCATTTTTACCTTAAATTGTTCCTAAGTATTTGGCTTATTATTGATCAACTTTAAATTTAAAATATTATGAAAGTATGTACATGAGGTAAATGTTCCTATGTACAACCCAGCAAATTTTTAATGATAAATAACTATTTATGTTTTCCTGTCCATTGAGCTTTAGAGTGTTTTTAATGTAACTCTGCCTTCTTCTCCACAGTGAACCACAGGCCATGTGTTACATTGAGACCTCTAACCTGGATGGAGAAACCAACTTGAAGATCAGACAGGTGGGTTGTCTTCCTGTTGTCCGTAAATCTTGTGGATGTGACATCTCTTCAAAAGTCTCCCATTTTGCCACAAAGGTTCACTTGGACTCGATCGATTCAATTTTGGAAGGCAAAGCAAAGCAAATAACTCAGGAATTTTGTACAAATGTCCAGTAGGATAAGACGAAGAATGAACTGATATCAAAAAAGTATTATTTTGCAAACACACTTTTTTGCACATTATTTAAGTCCAGGAACAGAAGAAGAGATTGTGGCTTTATTTCACATTTGCTCTGATGTTGAATTGGTGACATGAAAATTTTTTACCCACCTCTTAAATAATTTGAAAAATGCATTTCCTGTTTATGAACCTTGTTTTTTTTTTGTTTTTTTTACAGTTTGCTTGGTTAAACCCTTGCCTCACTAAATCCTCCTCGACTGTACTTGTCATGCTTTTGTTTTCCAGGGTCTCCCACTCACAGCCAGTGTTCAGACCGTGGAGGATTTGGTGGGACTGTCCGGTCGTCTGGAGTGCGAAGGCCCCAACAGACACCTGTATGACTTCACTGGCACACTACGGCTAGAAAACCAGAAGTGAGACACACAATTTTTCCTTGTCATTTAGTGATGGCCTCTAGCAATTGCTCTATCAGAGTTAGGTGCTAAAATCTGTTTTGTTTTTAACTTGCACAGCACAAATATTTTCTTCATACATGAGTTTATGGATACTGCTGCCACACGGAAAACATACAATCATTTGCATTTTTTATGGATTCCAAAAAAATAATTAAGAAGTATAGATTGAAAAGTGACTTAAAAGTAGAAAAAACTCATTGTATAAACTTCAGAAATCTACATTAATTTACCAGATTTTGGGCTAAAAACCTCTCCTTCTCTTCAGTCCAGTCCCCCTGGGTCCAGACCAGGTGCTGCTGCGTGGCGCCCAGCTCAGGAACACACAGTGGGTTGTGGGAATTGTTGTCTACACTGGCCATGACTCCAAACTGATGCAGGTAAATCCTGTGCCTTGTCCAAAGTCGGTAAACTGTGATTAAGCATGAAAAATCAAACGTGAAGCCAAATTTCATATTGTTTATTAATTAGCATTTCTTCATCATCCTTGCTGGATGAGTTTAGAGCTTTCAATTAACTGTAACACATTCTTAACTGGGAGTGCGTCCAAACAATGAGTACCTAATCTTCATCTCCAGTGTCTGGATTGCTCGTACATTCTTCTGCTAAAAATGGATTAAAATCAGTTTTCTGAATTATAATTATTTGTTTTTGTTTGTGCATATTAATTAAATTAGTAAAACAGGGGGCGTCTATCCTCCCTTGAGATGAAATTGTAGCCCATAACACATAACAGCCTGTCCAACTCCTAGAACTCCACCAAGGCGCCACTGAAGCGCTCTAATGTGGAGCGGGTGACCAACATGCAGATCCTGGTTCTGTTTGGCATCCTGCTGGTCATGGCACTGGTCAGCTCTGTGGGTGCAGCCATCTGGAACAGAGAACACACGGATGATGCCTGCTGGTACCTGTCCCGCACTGGTGAGACCATAAAAAAAAAACCCCACATTACACGTCAAGATCACTTAAGTCTCATTATGGTAATGGCATGTTTTTGGTAAATCTGGGTTATTAAATAAAGGAATTTTGTCTGTGATATCAGGCGACATCTCCCTGAACTTTGCATATAACCTACTGACGTTCATCATCCTGTACAATAACCTGATCCCCATCAGCCTGCTGGTCACTCTAGAGGTGGTTAAGTTCACACAGGCCCTCTTCATTAACTGGGTATGAACTGTGCATAATTTTTAATGCATGCTCCCTTATTTATAAGCTACAAGTGGTTGAATAGACATTGACTTTGGGTGTGTTTTGCTCTTTTCCTCAGGATGTGGAGATGTACTACTCAGAAACAGACACACCAGCCATGGCACGAACGTCTAATCTTAATGAGGAACTGGGCCAGGTCAGTTCCTCCTCGTAATCAGCAGCTATAAAACATACTGCGTTTGCTCTCATTACTAACCATCTCTGTCTTTTCTAGGTCAAGTATCTGTTTTCCGACAAGACTGGAACTCTGACCTGTAACATCATGCACTTTAAGAAGTGTACCATAGCTGGGATAACTTATGGGTCGGTTATCGCATGTGTAAATTAATTCTTTCCTCTTTTTTCTAAGATTGTCCTTCTGAAAGTTCAGTTTCAGCCTGTTTTAGATGAGCTTAATTAGAATTAGCTGTTGCTCAGTTGATTAAACTCATACATGCTTAATCAGAGGAACTAATCAAATTCATCAACTGATTTCAAACTAATTCCTTTTGCAATTCCACCTCATTCATAACTGCAGCCACTTTCCTGATCTTGACTGTGAGCGTTCAATGGATGACTTCAGGTTAGTGACCCCCCCCCAACTTCTCGGCATCAGCCTTTCCCTTTTTAGTATTTTCTTCATTTTCCGCTTTGCACATTTTCCAAAATTAATGTCTTCAGAAAAATATGTCTTGCCACTGTAGCCTGCAATTACATTTTTTCCCTACAAAATAAGTAAAATAAGTCTTGTATTCTTCTAGCAATCTGCCGTCCAGCAGCCATAACTCCACAGAGTTTGACGACCCAACTCTCATTCAGAACATCGAGAAGAACCATGTATGTGTCACATGAGGCTTTTCTGTTTCTTTGTTTGACGCCAGCTAACTTGGAAGCTGCTGCTAATAACTACGTTCACTCTGTTTGCTTGTGGATGTTCAGCCTACATCACCTCAGATCTGCGAGTTCTTGACAATGATGGCGGTGTGCCACACAGTGGTTCCAGAGAGGGAGGACAACCAGATCATCTACCAGGCCTCGTCCCCGGACGAAGGAGCACTGGTCAAAGGAGCCAAAGGACTGGGCTTTGTTTTCACTGCTAGGACCCCACATTCAGTCATCATTGAAGCTGTAAGTGTGCATCGGCAGGAGTCACAGCTGCTTTTTGGGCAGGAGCTGACGTTTCTTTTTGTTGTGTGTTTCAGATGGGAAAAGAGATGAGCTATGAGCTACTGAATGTGCTGGAGTTTTCCAGGTAAACTTGATGCTGATATTCTTCTCAGCTAGTAATTTAAAGCTGATGTGAGACTTTTGTGCATTGGGACTAAACTAAACTTTTTTTTTACAGTAACCGTAAACGCATGTCTGTGGTGGTCAGGACACCCAATGGGAAGCTACGGCTGTACTGCAAAGGAGCTGTATGTTTATCCCATTATCAGTTCATTCAGATGTCAGCTAATGTAAAGTCATGGTTTTCATTTAATGCTTCATTCTTTTTTTTCTTTTTTTTTGTAGGATAATGTTATTTTTGAACGTCTGACTGAAGCGTCTCAGTACAAAGAATTAACAGTTGCTCATCTGGAACAGTTTGCTACTGAAGGTAAGAAGGGAAAGACAAAGAAAGGAAGGGAGCTGAAGAGAAAGTAGAAATCCATTTTTCTCCCTGTTGTTTTTCTTGCTGGTTCCTTTCAGATATTGTGTTAACGTTTGTAGCTTTGATTTTGCTTCTTTTTGAAGGCTTTTCCTTGTATAAATAATGTAGAGGATACACACAAAGTCACAAATTTGTTGGCATTTGGTTGACTTTGATTACTGGTCTATAACTTTGTCGTGTAAAACCTGTACCCAATAGATGTACAGATTCAGAATTTCAGATTTGGTCAAGAATAAATTATAACTAGTTCCTGATCGTTGTGTCTAGACTTGACATTAATCGTCCCACTTCTGGTTGAGATTTAAATTAAAGTCAGAGCCACCTTTTTTCATTCAAGTTTTCCATTGCAAAAGCATAGGACTACTCACTCCCATTAAAAAAAACAAAACAAACAAAAAAAAAAACCCCAAAAACAACAATCTTCTCAGTAACCAGTGTTAGACTTTCTTATTCTGCTTCCATCCACTCAGGCTTGAGGACGCTGTGCTTTGCATATGTGGACCTGGAGGAAGAAGCCTATCAGGAGTGGTTGAAGGAATACAATCGTGTCAGCACCATAATCAAAGACCGAGCTCAGAAACTAGAGGAGTGTTATGAACTGCTGGAAAAGGTAAACAGACCATCTCTTTATCTGAAGTGATGTGTGTTGGTGGCCTCCTATCGGTTTGGTGAAACTACCTGCTCATACAGCTGTGGACAGAAGTTTACATCTACTCATCATGGGCATGAATGTCATGGTAATTTTGAGCTTTTAATGATTTCTTTGAACTCTTCTTTTTCCAGGGTGCAATGATTGTACAGCATACATCTTTAATGACTTTAAAACAAACAAGAATTGGGTGCACAAGTTTGAATTTATTTTGCATTTTCTCTAATCTACACAGGGTCAAAGGTATACATACAGGCTCAAATATATATATACACCCCCACTAATACTTGGTTAAATGTCCTTTAGCAAGTTGCGTCTCATCCAGATGCTTTTGGCAGCCATCAAAAAGCTTCTACCATAGTTGTGGCTGGATATCTGACCACTCTTTTTGGCAGAATTGGTAGAGGTCATTTAACTTGGTTGGTTTGCTGGCATGGACTTGGCTTTTAAGGATAGTCCATAAATTTTTAATAGGTCTGAGGTCGGTGCTTTGGGAAGACCATTCCAGGAACTTGATTTATGCATTCCAAACCAGTTTTGATGTCTGTTTGGGATCATTGTCCTGTTAGAACACCCAGCTGTGTCCAAGTTTCAACAGTCTAGCTGTTGATTTAAGGTGAAGTTGAAGAATTTGGAGGTAGTCCTCCTTCTTCAATATTCCTTCCAATTTGTGAAATGTACCAGTACCACTGGCAGCAAAACAGCCCCAGAGCATGATGCTACCACCACCATGCTTGACAGCTGGTACAGTGTTCTTAGGTTTGAAAGCCTCACCTTTATCTCCTCCAAACATACCACTTGTCATTGTGGTCTAATAGCTCAGTCTTTGTTTCGTCCGTAAAACTGACCATAAAACTTTTCTCCAGAATGCATTTGGTTTGCTCATGTGGGCAGCTGCAAATTTCAGTCAAACTTGAAGATGCTGATTTTGGAGCAGGGGCTTCTTTCTTGGTCAGCACTCTCGCAGTCTGTGGTGACGTAAAACTGGCTTCATTGTGGACAGTGACGCTGGTGTTCCAGGTGGTTCCTGGGTTGTTCCTGAGCATCCTAACCAATTTCCTCTCATCTGAGGGTGACAATTTGGGTCTTCTTCCACAACTTGGCAAAGTGGTGACACATTTGAATAACTTGTACTTGCGTACAGTTGCTTGAACTGATGATCTTGGAATCTGCAGTTGTTTAGAAATAGCTGCAAGAGACCTTCACAGCTTGTGTAAATCTACAGTTCTTTGATGTGTGCTGTACAATCATTGCACCCTGGAAAAAGAACATTTCAGAGAAATCATTAAAAGCCCAAATTTACCATGACATTCATACCCATGCCCAGTGTACGTAAACTTCTGACCACAACTGTATCTCAGTTTTAAAATGTATTCACCCTGTTGTATTTTCAAGGTATTGTTGTGTCTGGTTGGTAAGTGTAGGTGTGGGTATCATTCCCCACAAATATGCTACACGTAAACCTGGGGACTGATGAGTAAACAGCCCTCCCAGAGCCTATAGATGGATGTTGGCATGGTAGAGTGGTTAATACAGCAGGGAGCAATGCAGGGCAACAGCAGGGGCGCTGACATGTCAGAGGGAGAGATGACACATTTTGCAGCTTAAATAGACCGCTAATTTGGGAGAGCATGTTTGGTATATGACGTGAGGAGAGTGAGGCATGCTAGTGCGTGTGACAGCTTGAAGTTGCTTGTCTGAACTAGCTCTTGGGCTTTGCTCCATTTCATTGTCTGTCACTGAAAGATTATGAACAAAATTTTTGGAAAAAGCTGAAAAATTGAGAGGTAAGCCAACATTAAACTGACAGACTGGTATGACATGGAAGTATTGATCTGAGAAACATACAGTATGATGATTCACTCATACTTAGAGAAAGACACCCTCCTTGGTGGCCAGCAGGTGGCAGAGTGGCTCCATTAAGGGCCACTCTTGGGACTAATAATGGTCCCATTTCTTTAGGTACTCATTAGGTTTTTTTTTTTATTGGAATACACAGTTAAAGTTACCTTTTAAGGTTTTTTTATTTTATTTTATTTCTTCATGATTTAAAGGCTAGTCTTTGCTCAAAGGTAGAGCATAGTGAAACTCAATTGTTGTCTTGGTAAAAAAAAAAAAGAAAGGATAAGTAAGAGGATATGGGGATTTTCAGTAGAGAGGTGAATTGTTTGGTGTGGAAACCAAGGTTTTAGAGGAGAGAGTCAAGGTGAGAAAAGTAAGTGAAGAAATAAAAAAAAAAAGAGGAAGCAAGAGGAGGGGGTTAGGTTTGACTGGGAGACCACAAGGGTAATTACCTGCACCAGCATGCCAAAAGCCCCATAAAACTGGAGTCAACAACACATTAGTGTTAACTTGTGTGTCTGTGCGTCTGTTTGTGTGTGTCCAAGTGTGTCTAATGAGGGTACACACGCATTTAAATGCTGAACAAATTAAAGCAAGGGGGGGAGAAAGTAATGGGTTACTTCTTGGCACGAAGAAACAGAGTTGGTACAGAAATCCAAAGTGAGCTGAGCTGAACCCGCTGGCATCACTCTCATCCTCAAATTAGATGTGGATGATGCTGTCTGGAGAGAAAGAGCCCTCACATACACACTGGTGATGTCTGGCTGTATTTCTGGCCTAAATATGATTGTTTTTCCAACCTTGTTAACCATTTTGTGCCATGTTTTGTTCTCTCTCTTTTGGTGAACTTTATTTTTTAACAGAATATGTCTGCCTCTCTTTCATGCTCTTCTGCTCCTCTAACAGAACTTAATGCTGTTGGGTGCCACAGCCATCGAGGATCGTCTCCAGGCTGGCGTGCCAGAAACAATTGCCACTCTGATGAGGGCTGATATCAAGATCTGGGTCCTCACAGGAGACAAGCAGGAGACTGCCATCAATATAGGTGAGAAATGCTTAAATAACAGTACGGGGGAAAATATCGTTTTTAGCTGACAAGAGTAGGGATGTTGTCATTTATGCAAATCCTGCAAAAAAAGTGGAAGTAAATTTGCTTCTGCAGCCTTATGTGCAGCCGTGTAGGGGAGTGTATGTATTGTGGAGTTAATGAAATCATGGCTGGAAGAATAGCAGGCATTATGTGGGCTGTGAGATGCCTGAGATGCCTCCATTCTCTAAGTGGAAAGTGCCAGCGACCAGTGTAGCCACGGTCTGGGGGGACCGAAGTGACATGGGTGTGTTTAGTGTCTTGGCAGTCGTGGAGGAAGTTGGTGGCAGACGTCCAAAAAAACAGGACATGAAAAGGAAAATCTGAGCGGACACTTGTCGCTCTTAGTTTAAAAGCTGGGGCATCCTCAGAGATGGCATAGATCTTCTTCTCAAAGTGTGTATGAGTGGTGATTTCCTGATTTACTGCAGGGATATAAGGCTGGCCACGGGCTGGTGGAGGAGAGTCAGATTGCTGTGTGCGTGTCTGTGTGTGTGTGTGTGTGTGAGAGCCAGGATTGTGTCAAGTTTTTCACCTGTGTTTTGGGTTTGAGAAAACTTAATCTCTTTCCCACCCCCCTCCTTCTCTACCCTCCACTTATCTGTTTCTGTTTCTCAGGTTACTCCTGTCGCCTGGTGACACACGGCATGTCCCTCATCATCGTCAATGAGGACTCTCTGGATGTGAGTAGACCGGCCTCTTCCTCCCCGCTGACCTGATTCCTTTACGTCTGTGGATATTTTGTACAGTGTTGAGACTTTTTTGTGCATCTAGGAGAGAGTGGACTATGTGGTGGGGTCTTAAGTAGGTTACTGTGGGAACAAGGGTGTGGTCTGCAGCCAAGATTGGCGGGTGGGGCTCTTTGTGTGTTCACAGGTGCAGGTAATTAAAGTCTCTGGTGTCCTCTTTGGAGAAAGGGATGAAAAGAGACAAATACTGCACTATCACTTCTTTGCCCCTCGGTCTCTTTCATAAGCATTCACATACAGTGCTTTCAGTGCCCTTACAGTGGTCTCTCACTCTTTTATCCATCCTATTTCCAGCTAAATCCCAGAAGAATGAACAAATCATATGCGTTCAGTCACTTTATGATCCTGTTGCTATTTTGAATGAGATCTGAGACATTCCTTTTCTAAAGATTAGATTTTCTAACCCTAGTTATGTGTTCTTTGCATTCAGCTTCCTTGTGTGACTGCTTTACCTAAGTGGCTTGATTGCTGTCATGTGTCTCTGTCTTTCAGACAGTCTCCCAGACTCCAGTGTGTGCTCACACAAATATAATCACTTTTACCGAGTTTGTTTTTAATGGAAGATGCGGGAAATTATGATTCGTAAATTTCAAGTTTAAGCACTGTGTGTATGTCCTTAGTTATTTGTTCAAGGGCATGTGTGTGAGTGCCCAAAGTGTGTGGTAAACATTAATGAAGAGATCTCTTTGTTTACATTCATAATTTTCTAGCCTCATATAAGTCAATGTGCAGATGGTGTGTTTCTTGGACTGTGAGTTTGCAGAGTAACTGGATTTATCTCCAGCATGATCCCTCGATAATATGGTTAACTGGTCTAAATGGATTTTATTGTTGGTGATGATTATGAATTTAAGTGTAAAGCTGTGGACTTTTAATTATATTGGATTTGGACTTGCATTATGCTGTACTGTGGTAAAAGGACTGACTGTTCAACTTTACTCTGTCACAAGTATCAAAGTGGTGTCTGGAAGCTCCCAGATTTGGGGAACTGCTGGTCAAAATCCAGATAACATGCAGGCCACTTAGATGCTGAATCAATTGAATTGAGCATTTAATGTTAAAGCAGTAAGAGTACTCTAGAGTGGGTATTGCCTATTAGGACACAAGGGTGAAAGCTAATCTTAGCACTATAAGTGGATCAATCTTAAATTGGTTTGTAAATTAAATTTTAGCAGACTGTCCATCTAAGAGGATCAAACTTTGACTTGGACTAAATGTAATATTAAAAAGTTTTTTACTTAAATTTCATACTCTGTTAATGCCTATGCAGCACTGTGCTTATTGAAACATGTGCAAACATACATGGAAATACAATATATGAGGCAAAAACAGAGCTTGTACAAATCTAACAAACTTGAAAGTCAATATTTGGTATGACCACCTTTATTCTTCAACACAGTCAGGAATAGTTCTCCAGGTTTCTTGAAGGACATTCAAAGCTCTTCTTTGGATGTTGGCTGCCTTTTTATTCCATTCTCTGTCAAGATGATCCCACACTGCTTCAATAATGTTGGGGTCCAGACTCTGGGGAGGCCATTCCATGACTGATAGTGTCCCACTGTGTGTTTTTTCTATCCAGGTATGCTTTTACTGCATTGGCAGTGTGTTTGGGATCATTGTCATGCTGAAAAATGAAACCGTTGCCAATCAGACACTTTCCAGATGGATCAAAATCTGATGATACTTTTCTGTGTTCATAATTCCATCAGTTTTGGCAAAATCTCCAGCATCTCTGGATGAAATGTAGCTCCAAACCATGACAGAGCCTCCACTGTGTTTTACAGATGGCTGTAGACACTCACTGTTGTACCTCTTTCCTGACCTCCGCTGTACATTATGACAATGATCAAAAAATGTTATACAGTATTTGGATTCATCACTCCATGAGACCTGCTGTTGCTGATTTTCAGTCCAGTTCCTGTATAATTTAGCATATCTCAGCCTTTTCTACCTATTTCCCTTCCTTAAGAATGGCTTCTTGACAGCCACCCTTCCACTGAGACCATTTCTGATGAGGCTTCAGTGAACAGTAGATGGATCAACTGGAGGGCCAGATGCATCTCTCAGGTCCTGTGTCAGGTCTTTGCTGGATTTTGTTCCTATTTCTTAAGGACATGACTTTCAGATACTGTTCATCTGCTGTAGATAGTTTTTCAGGCCTGCCACTTTCTCAAATTTCCTCAAATTTGCACACCAGAGTAATGCCAAGTTTTCAGCTAATGGCTCTACGTGAATCACCTCATTGGTGCAAAAATACAATTTTATGTCAAACTGTGTTATCTTTGTCAAATGATGTGTTTTTGTGACAGGCTGCTATTAACAAAAATGTACAATTTAAAATTGGTTCTTTGCTAAGTTGTCTGTTATGTGTAGACACAACACTGGTTCATCCCTTGAATTAAGTGCCTTTTTTATGCTTGAATGATCCAGAGGTCAGTGTTAAGTGGCTTAACAAACAAAAAAAATTCCTGTGAAAATGGTCAGGTACAAGGAGTGGACTGAAAATGAGTGTAAAGCCTGGAGTCTGGCTGCTTGGAAGCAAAAACTGAAGAAATGAGGGGTGGCTCAAGACTTTTACACTGCGGTGTACAAATTTGAAATCCATGCCTACATACTTTCATTTGTAGCTATAGAGAATGTTTAGCCTAACTTCCCTTTAAAGTTGCTCTACACAGATTAACTCTAGATCGAGGTAGGTTCAGTAGCATCTAAGGCAAAAGTTCATGTTATGTGGGCCAACATCTCAGAAAAGAAAACTTTGTAAACCTTTTTACTTAAGCTACTTTCAAGCAGAAAAACGGAGTGCCTTCAGATGTGGCACAATGTAGCTGTTAATGACAGGTACTGTGTAAAGATGGGCCTGGCAGTAGACATACAAAAGTCAAATCTTTCTATTAATGAGAGCTGAATAAAAGCCAATCACAACTAAAACTAACGGGGGTAATCCACCCTGCTGATATGTCCTTAAGCAAGATTTTAAATGTTCACCAGCTCTGGGAAGGCTGTTCTGTAGCTGGTTACAACTTTCCTGACAAAAGGCAGCATCTCATAATTCTGATTTAAAAAAAGATATCGTTTTGTTTTAAATGGTCTTGTTTGTTGGTTGAACAGACACATTTCTTTTGGCTGCAGGTCAAAAATGCAACTTACACACACAGGCAAGAAAGAGTCACAGCTGGCTGACGTGAAACATAAATGAAACGTCATGAGCGGAATTTTTCATATGGAGGATGCTGTGATCTACAATTTGCTTTCGTGCCGGGGTGTTTGCAGGACAAGCACACTTTAAAGTGGTTGTAGATGCAACACAGCAAAACCGAGACAGGATGACATCCCTTTGTCATCACTGTTTGTTGGTCCCATAAACATCTAATTAATCTGGACATGTTTGCAAGAGAAGAAACACGTGAGTGCGTGTAGACTACTCTTGTGTGCGTGTTGATGTCAGTCATGCCTGCCTATCAGCACAACTTCAGAGAGCTCTGGTTGTGACTGATGCATATGAAAGCATCGCCATCTTCAGCGACACTTTACTGACACTTAAAATAACTCGCACCATGCGTGTCTTCGAAAGTGCAACCTGCACATGAGTGAACGCAGAAGCTGCTCTTTAAAAGGCTGACCCCTTGTTCTCATTTTTTTTTTAAAATTTCGCACATCTTTCACACCCTCTCTTATCAGTAGGAGGGCTAATCTTTGCAGTGGATCTAGGGCAGCAGATGCGACCCCCCCCTTCCTGACCAAGCCCGTTCTCCGTTTCGTCTCTCCTTTGCGCTTGTGCCTCTACATCTGTCAGCACTCTCTCTTTGCACAGGAAGCGACCACACACCCTCTGTGCTTTTGTGACAGGAAATACATGTGTGTGTGTGTGTGTGTGTGTGTGTGTGTGTTTTAGACAGAGTTGGGAAAAGCAGCAAAATATGTGTCCATCTTTGTTCAAACATAAGAGTGTGTTTATTGTACTTTATGTATGATATAGACAATCTGGAAGAGAGAGGAGGAGG
This sequence comes from Heterochromis multidens, assembly GCA_015108495.1. Classification (NCBI taxonomy): domain Eukaryota; kingdom Metazoa; phylum Chordata; class Actinopteri; order Cichliformes; family Cichlidae; genus Heterochromis; species Heterochromis multidens. The sequence continues at coordinate 13,638 of VUQS01001130.1, read as the reverse complement.
AGGAGAAAAAAGAGAGGGTGAGGGGTTTGGCTGTGGCTTCTGAGGGCGATGAGTGAGTGGTAACGCGATCTCCTTTTGGTGCTCCTCCTCATCCAAACAAACCCTGTGAGCAATGCCTCCTGGGTAAACGGTTTGCGAGCACTGAAGCTGTGACAAACGCCATCTGTCACCTTAAAATCACATGCCACACACAGAATGACACAAGTCTTTGCCCTGTCTGTTTCTGTGTAGTCATCACTGAAGGACACATGAGAATGCAAGTATAAAGTCTCCTTTATATCTTCATATTTCTGCCTTTGAATCCACACACGCACACAGAATTCACAGTCTATCTAAGAAGCAGTGGCACATGTTGCCCTCATCACCTTATTAGTCCTGAACATAAATTTCATCTAACTTTCCCACAATCCCCAGGTCCTCGTCACACTGCCCGCAGTACAACTCCTAAATAAACAACGTCTGTCTTCTGCTCATTAATCATTTTCATGCACACGCACAAACTCAGACACGCACATTTTGTTGTGCCTCAACTTGCATTCTCTGTCGTTTCGACATTTAAAAAAAATACTTTGTAGTAGTTTTTAAACAGCAGGCGTCTTATTGTTAAAACCCAACATGTGTTCCTGTGTGTGTATTTCCAGCTCCGGCAGCAGAGGATGTGGATGTTTGCACAGATGCACAGCATGATAATTAAACAGTGTATTAAATCTTACCAGTGACAGATTGTGCACTGCAAAAAATGAGCACATCCTTCTCCGCCTTCTTTTCACTCAGCAGCTCTCTCTGTGTTTTAGCTTTCCCCTGTGTCGGCTTCACACTCCTTGCCTTCTGTCTTCCCTCCTTTCTTTGTACCTTTTTTAATTCGCTTAGTGCCTTTTTTTTTTGTTGTATATTTTACGCTCTACGCACATTTATCACGATGGCACGAGTGATTGTGCCGTCTTTGGAGTAGGTGGCCTGGAATGGATCAAAATTTCAAGCATCCTCCTTGCGTTCATTTATATAAAGGGAGAGACGTGTGTGTTTGTTTCTGTGTATGCACTTTGTGGCGAAGTACGCAATAGGGGAAGGTGACCTGCGATATCTCAAACCGCCTCCGTGATCCTGCTCATTTTGTGATCCAAATATAAACCTGATAAAATTCCACGCAGAAGGGCCTGTGAACATGGTGTGCAAAGTGTGTGTGTGTGTGTGTGTGTGTGTGTGTGTGTGTGTGTGTGTCTCTGGGTTAGAGAGTTTCTGGTTTCTTCCAGACCAGATGCATATGAAAAATAAACATTTAGTTTGGAATCTAAAATGCTTGCTAATCAGATCTGTCATATTGCAAGTGGTGCAATCAAAGAATTACACTTTTTTTCCTCTATGGTCTCCAAAGATAGAACATTTTTAGCATGAGAAACAGAGAAACTACAACTCAATGCATTGTGTTTTTTTCCAGGATTTTTTTTTTCCTTTGAGAAAGTGATAAAAGATTGTTATGGACACTTGTGAGCCCTTTTGGTGTCAAGACAATGTTTAGTCAGGAGGAAACAATTTTATTTTAGTTTTCTGTTCTGGAAGTGGATTCCATTTAGCTTTAGGAGCTAACTAATGTGCCTTAGTTACCTTTTTAAACTTCTACAACTCTCTGCAGGCTCTGTCTGCTCATTATCTCATGTTTTAACTGCCAGTGAAGTGTTGACTGGACCTGCTGTGACAAGTCATGGTGCTGTACTAGCAACATTTATGTGACACCCCCCCCCCGCCCCACTTTTATGCTGATAGTTACTCTGGTTAAGGCAATGATAATCGGGATATTTTTTCTTCCCCTAAGTAAACTGAAACATGAATGAGAAAATGTAGACTGTCTCCTCACACATTTGATCATGTCATGAAAGCTCTGCAAGATGTCATAGTTCGTTGTTTTTATACAGTTTATACAAGTTTACTTTGCATTTTGCTTGTCCTCCCCTGGCTCAGAATGGGCCTCTGGGATTGATTAGGCACAACAGTAAGCATGATCACTGCATACAGTAAAGGCAGTGAGTCTGATAGTGTTATCTAATTAGGCAGAAATCTATGTAATTTTGGGTTTTGTGCAGAAGTCCTCATTTTTATTGAGGGGTGGTTCAGGGAGAGGAAATGGGGAAAAAAGTGCAGTGATTTAGTGAAACGTGCAAACACAAATGGAAAAACCGTATATAAGGCAATTTTAACTAGTCAATTTTTGGTATGACCACATGCTGAAAAATGAAGCTGTTGCCAATCAGATGCTTTCCAGATAGTATTGCATGGCGGATCAAAATCTGATAATACTTTTCTGTGTTCACAATTCCATCAATTTTGTCAAGATCCCCAACACCACTGGCTAAAATGCAGCCCCAAACCATGACAGAGACTCCACCATGTTTTACAGGTGGCTGTAAATACTCACTGTTGCACCTCTCTCCTGACCTCAGTACATACTGACAACGATTTGAACCAAAAATGTTATATTTGGATTCATCACTCCATGAGACCTGTTGCCACTGATTTTCAGTCCAGTTCTTGTGTAATTTGGCATACCTCAGCCTTTTCTCCCTTTTTCCCTTCCTTAAGAATGTCTTCTTAACAGCCACCCTGTTGTATGCCTGTCAAACTGTGTTGTCTTTGACATTTTTCATAGATTCAAATAAAGAAATGGGAACAAATGATGTGTTTTTGTGACAGGTCAGGCACAAAGACTGGACTGAAAATGAATGAAAAAGCAGCCAATGCCCCAAAAAATACTTTGAAAGACCTTCAGAAAGCCTGGAGATCTACTGTTTAAGACCACTTCAAAAAAATCCCAAGAAAGTGCGGCTCCTTGGAAGCAAAATATAAAGAAATGAGGGGTGGCTCAAGACTTTTGCACAGTAGTGTAAATAGTCTCTTTTGTTGATCAGAAACAGCTATGAGTTTTTTTTTAATAAACAGAAATGACTATTGCGGTTTTGTAATAACAATAAAAAATCATTTTATTATAACATTGGAAGTGGCGAGGGGAGTTTTACTTCCTGCCTCCATGCGGGGTTTTTCCTAAAGAGAGCCGGGAAAAACTCTACACACTGTGATGAGCTGAGGGAAGAGATTTTGTCCAGTCTCCATCTCTCATGCATGTACTGCATGTGTACATGTGTCTACATGCAAACATATACTCTCGTGCATGCATGCACATGTTTTTCTCCTCTATAAAAACATGTACACACACACACACAGCCAGACACACACAGCCAGACACAAACACATACACACCCCCTTTTAGTTTCAGAACCCCGACAACCTATAATCTCCTTTAATCCTTTCATTATGTTTTTGTTTTCCTTTCCCCCTGTTTGGGGAAAAAAGGTGAATACAAACAGGAATTCCGGCATACAAAGAAAAACACACAGCCTCAGGCTGAGAAAACAAGAGCAGGGAATTTTTGGGAAGAGGAGGGACACTTGTGTGCTGAGGGTACGCATGTGTGCATCGCTATTTGGCAAGAAGAAGAGTGGCGGCATTGTTCAGATGATTGTGTTTCATGCATGTATGTGAGAGTGTGTTGTCTGCATTGTCTCTAGCACATGCTGATCAGTGGACAGAGGGGTTGTCTCTCTGTCAGTCATGTGATTCTCTGAGGTCAGACGGCTGCCAATAACCCACTGTGAGGGGCTGAGCGGATTCTTAACGGCGCCAAATTTTCAAGTGTTTGTGCACTTTTTTGTCTGGAGTTTTGTCTTGTGTAGTTGCTCGCCATGTATTTAGTTGTATTACTCATGTTTCCACAAACAGTTCTTGTTACAGGTCATTTCATTTTACGTCATTCCTCGTTTATTATGTGAATAATCTGAATTCCACATGTACAACTACCAAAACTGTCCCCAGGTAGAGCTAGTGAGCTGTTTGCTACAGTACAGGAACTCACTTGATGGATAAAACATTCGTGCTCCATCTGTTTAGTGCTGGAGTGATTTTGATTGGCTTTAAGCTGAATCCACCTGGCAAAATCCTTAATGTAAAGAAGTCACCACAAAGTCAGAGCTGGGACTCTTACTATTCTTTCACTTAGCTGTCTCTGTTTGTTGGATGATAATGCATTTGTTTCTCATTGGTTAACTAAAGGTACAGTTAACATTAGGATCCCACAGAAGTATTAAGGTGTGTGTGCGTGTGGTGGTGAGGAGGAAGGCTTGTAGCACGTCTGCTTCTCCACATGGAATTCATTACATCCCTGTGGGATGTTTATTTTCTCTATTAATCCCTGTTCCTCTATTATCAGGAGCTCCATCAAAACTCCCCCAAACTACTGCCCTACAGGCAAGCTGGCATTAACACAAACACATGTACACGTACATGTGAATGATGCATTTTGCCCCGTCTCGACATTAGTTTACCTCATCTGTCTTTCTTACCTTTTTCCCTCTTGTCGTGTGCCTCTCCTTCTCTCTCTCTCTGTTTTGCTTATTTTCTTCCACGGTCGTGTGTTGCTGCTTTATGAAGGAAAGCTTTAGGATTTAATTACGCGATGAAAATGCCTTCAGGACCTCATACCATCAACATGTAGCGATGAAGTCTAGAGCAACTGTGAACTTTATATTGGCATTGCTAATTGTTTCGTGTACACAGAAGCAAATAGTTTCTCCAGATGAAAGCCGACTGCACAACCAGCGCATGGAGCGTATGTCTTCAATTTACTGCCAGTGGTTTTGACCTTTCAACAAATTGGTCTCTGTGTGTTTTGATGTGTGTGATTTACATTTTTTACAACTTTGTGAGGCCACAGAATCGCCACAAAAACGTAAAAGCTGAAAATGCAGCTGTTTGAAAGGTCTGCCGCAAGATCGCATAAGATAGAGCGTCATTTAGAGTTATTATTGGTTATGGTGCAGATAAAGATCCAAGATGTTTGGCAATTAGTGGTGAGTTCATGCTTAGAAGGTACATATATCCTTATGTTTTATCCTTATAAACGCTGTGAGTTAGTTGCTGACTTTAAACCAAGGTGTGTCTGGAAAGTTTTTGCTTTTTATTGTTGTTATTTTTATTTTAACAGAAAGACTTTGATGGCAAGCTCAATCCTCACTTCTGTGTCTTTATCTTGTTGCAGGCTACTCGTGACACGCTGACAGCTCACTGTTCATCCCTTGGTGAGTCTCTGAAGAAAGAAAACGAGCTGGCACTGATCATCGATGGCCAGACACTGAAATACGCCCTGTCCTTTGAGCTACGTCAGGCCTTCCTTGATTTGGCGTTGTCCTGCAAAGCTGTCATCTGCTGCCGGTAGGGAAAACTAATTTAACATATGCCTATAAACACACATATTATAGGTTATCTGCACTTATGCAGAATGCCTGAAATAGTTTACAAATAGAATCACAGGTTGAGTAGGTGATCACATGCCCTAAGGCTAAATGCAACAGCCTGGGTTCGACTCCGACCTGAGGCCTTTTGCTGCGTGTCTTCCCCCACTCTCCCAGTCTCCGCTTCACTTCCCTATCTAATGAAGGGAAAAAGCGCAAAAAAATAATAAAAAATGAAAGTGAAATGCCTGAATTCAGCATGATTGCTGATAATCCTGTAGAAACGTGTATTTTGTAGGAAATGACACTATGGACAAAGTTTATAAATTAGTCTGCAAGAAGTCAAGACAAGTCATTTTATTCCGTGAGGAGAACAGGCACGCTCTATATGAAACTGTTTTACACAGGATCGTTGTGCTGTTGTGGGAAAGTCCCCATGTGAGAATGAAAAATGAAAGTTTTTCCACAAACTGACATTTGCAAGCTCAAAAAAGTATCTTTAATGCAATATTTCAATCTCAAGTCCAAGTTTTCTAGATGCTTTTCTCCCTTTTTTTTAATGCCTCTACCTAGCTGGGGTCAAATGTGCAGAAGACTTTCCACCGTTATTCCTAAGAAAACAAACAAAAAAAACAAAGTAAAGATGAAAATATGCCGGCATGCTTCTGTTTCATTACCAGTCACAGACACAACTAGTCTGGCGTTGCCAAATGTGAATTAGTCTGGAACCTCTCTGGCTACACTGCATCTATCCACAACTGGACAGAGCAAACAATCAGGTCAGAGCGACTAAATGAGTGCTGAGTGTCAGAAAAATGTAAACACACTACAGCGTGCTGAGATGTCAGTCATCGTGTTGCAGCTGCCTGGTATTAAACAGCTGTGATTGGCCTGGCATGGGCATGGTCGAGTGGAAATCTATTTAAGCAGGCCAGACACATTGTGCCAGAGCTGTTAAAACATGGGCTCTCAGATTTGTTTGGTTCCCGGGGTCGATACCTGTGTGAACACAGCTGTTCTTAGGTGAATTTGAGGCTGCGTGCTGTAAAGACACATTAATCTATGAAGTGTTAAATCGCCAAACAGTTCCTTTTATCTAATGAAGTTCACAAATGGAATCATCTGTGAAAGAAAAAAATATACACAAGCTCTTAAGACAAAGATCCACTTCATACAGACAGATTTTTAATCTGCTGAGTGGATAAAGTGTCCATGTGGAGGCCTTCATTACCTGCATGTGTGCCAGTTTGCAAAGGTTGCCGGTTGCCCACGGTCAGCAGACGAATGAGGATGATAAAAGCCTGTCCTGTTGCACAGCAGGCGCAATGTAATACACTAGGCTGCTTGGAAATGTCAAAGTCATGACTCACTTACTGCCGGTACCCCCGGAATGGGCACCAACACACACACACACACACACACACATAAACATTTGGCTTGAATTGTCCTGATCTGAAAGGCTAATGTTTTGGGAAGGAGAGGATTAAGATAAGTCTTTAATTTGCAGCATCTTG
>VUQS01001129.1:0-10506 GCA_015108495.1 Heterochromis multidens | reverse complement strand
TGTGCACATGTGTGGGTGGGTGTTTGTCTGGGTGTGTGTGTTTGTCTGTATGTGTGTGATATTACAGAGCAGAGTAGTAAAGGTATGGCAGCCGCCTGCAGAAAAATTTGAGCTGCCTGCATCTAAGAGAAGCTTTCATCCTCCTACCTGCCCACTAAAGAGGGGAGACTTACTCTCTCACTTTCTCTTACGCATGCACACACACACATAAACACACACACATAAACTAGCAATTAAGATAAATTTTACCATGAGCTTGCTCCTTGGTCTAGATTGATTTTTCTAGTCACAACGTCAACCTCCAGCTTCTGTCTTATCTCTCCCGAGGATTGCAAGAGAGGCATGAGTGACAGAATTTAAAAGAAGAAAGCTATGTCTTACTCAGGTCTTATGAGTGACTTTTTATTAGCCAAATGCAAACATAAAAAAATGGAGAGAATGAGAGAGACTAATGGGATTGTTTCTAGGGGTTGACAATATGCAGGGCTAAGATCAGACCTTCTGGTGAAGAGGTCAGGATGTGTGTGCACGCAAAATTCTATTTGCCTGCTTTATTTATTTATGTAATTGTTTATTTATTTATGGGTGATCTCTGTGTAAATGTTATTTTCACAGCATTTGAAGAAAACAAAACATTACATTAAATATAGCATTCAAGTATTCAATTTTTAATCATACCTTCAAAACATTTGCTCTGGACAAAACAGACATCAGCAAGGCAGTCTGGCACTTTGATAAATCAGTTAAAGCAACAGCCTGACAAGAGTGTACTGGTTGAACAAATGAACAAATGTTCTACACTCACTACATTAGGTATACCTGTTCAACAGCTTGTTAACAAAAATATCTCATCAACCAATCACATGGCAGCAACCCAAAGCATTTAGACATATAACATGAAAATCCAGAGGACTTGCTGTCCTACAGCAGAAGAGGACCATAACGGATGCCACACCTGTCAGCTAAGAACAGGAAACTGAGGCTACAATTTGCACCTCAAATGTAATGGTGTGGAGGATATTGTCTTGGCACACTTTGTGGTCCTTTGATTTAAACTCCACAGCCTACTTGATTATTGTTGCTGACCATGTCCATCCCTTTATGATAACAGTGTATCCATCTTCTGATGGCTGCTTCCAGCAGGAACTCCATGTCACAAAGCTCAAATCATCTCAAACTATACTCAAATGGCCTCCACAGTCACCAGATTTCAAACCAATAGAGCACCTTTGGGATGTGGTGGAATGGGAGATTCACATCGTGGATGTGTGGCCAACAAATCTGCAATAACTGTGTGATGCTATCATGTCAGTATGGACCAAAAATGTTTCCAGCACCTTTTTGAATCTATGCCATGAAGAATTAAGGCAGCTCTGAAGGCAAAAAGTGGTCCAGCCAGGTATTAGCAAGGTATACCTAATGAAGTGGCAGTTGAGTGTAATTTATTTAAGGCATATAAGGTGTTTTGACTGTCTTGCGTTTCCAAATTGTGTTACCAACTTATCAAGAATACTGTATCCTTTAAATTGAGTCATTTATGTCTACGTGAGAAAATTATTTGTTACTTTAAACACATTACACATTTCTTTTTCTTTGTTGAATAGAAGAATTCCAGGGATACCTTATTGAGGTCATACCTAGAAAGTTTGCATTATATAGTGAAATAATGAACTGCCAGCTAGTTCTTGGACAATCTACACTATTTAAGATTCTTCACAATAAGGTTCTAGGTTGGTTAAAAATTATTTTTTAAAATTATACTAATAATTTTTTAAGTGGTTTAGCCAATTATGAAAATAATAATGAAATAATGAAATATTAGCACAATTACCTTCTTAGATAACCCACCCAGATTATCACCTCAAACCAATTTACACAAAAATAGTAGGTTTAAGTGTAATTTCTATTTAATGATCTGTAGCATTGTTTCACATGGGTCTTGGGAAGATTAAAAGAGGTCCTTAAATTATCTGATCCAGAATATTAAGCCAAAGCCCTCTCAAGCCAAGTAAAAAAAGACATGTCAAGTAAATCCCTGTAAGCTGATAGTCCAGCAGCCTAAAATCAGGACAAGTGTTGTCTCATTAGCCTACTCTTGCGAAAATTATTGCAATCACACATATACCTGAACCTAAAAAACAGAGCAGCTAACATTCACAGTGACCTACCAGACAACTTTGCTCATTGACATATAGGCGTACTGTTAGTTTTGCCAAAAACTGTCAGAATGCACCAGTGGATGATAACTGAGCAATAACTGTTTGCTTAACTAATATTAGTCAATAAACCAACGGACCTCAAATACTGCATAGGGGCACTGTCACTAGCATAGATTTCTAATATCTGCCGCTACTGGATATTAGAAAGAATGCAGGTTTCAGAACCAGAAGCTATGTACATCTTTTATATACAGTCTAGAGGGCATTTTGTAAACACCTTATCTTTTGTTATAACTGCTGCCATAACAGCCTGACAGCTGAACACTTATTGCACACCCTGCCAGTAGAATGCATGCTATCCATGCAAAAAGAAGGCTGCAGTGGTCCAACTGTGCTTGAATACAAGAGGATGCTGTATAGACCAATACCCACTCCCTAGGTTTCTCTACATCAAAATAGGCAGCAGGAAGGGTTGAAGTTGGTTTGTGAATTAATTATGTTTATATTTCATGATGTTTATAGATTGTTTCCTCTGTCCAAAAGTTTTGACAGTAGCATAAGAACTTTTCATTTTACAGGTGAAACTTGGAATTCTGGAACATCTAGCGATCTAGTATTGTTTCCATCTGTTATTAGGTTCAAATTCAACATTATTTTTATTTAAATTACTCATACAATTACAGTTTTGTGGCCAGCTCCCTTAAGAAAAAGGACACAAACTACAGACTATAAATACAATGGGCAAGATAGTACAAAAATGTAAAATGCTGCCACAACCTGACTGCTTGTGGAAAAAAACTATTACTGATATGGATGATGTGAGATTTGAAGCACTGGTAAAATTTTTTAGATTGAAGAAGAACAGGGCATGAGCTGGATGGGCCGGTGTCCCTAATGATGTTTTGGGCTTTGTTTGCAGTATTTGGTGTAACCATTATGAAGTTAGATGAACCATTTTTGCTGCTGTCTTTGCAGTTCTTTGAAGCAGCCGTCCTGAGCTGACAGTTTGCCAAACCACACTGTGTTAAAGCCTGTCAAGACACTCCCGATGGCACTTCGCTAAAAGTACACAAGAATTTTGGTACTCACGCCAAAATTCTTGAAATCCTCAGAATACAATCTCTGCTGTGCCTTCTTGAATGTGGCTAATGTTGAGGGACCATGTAAGGGTGTCTGTGATGTGTAAACCAATAAATCTAAAACTGTCCACAAGAGATCACCCACTGATGGAAATAAGATTATGATTTTCTTTGATCTTTCTAAATGATTTCTTTTGTTTTATTCATATTTGGAGAGAGGTTTTTCTCTATGTGCCGTATGGTTAGCTCTTCCGCTTGCCTCCTATAGTTCCTCTCTCCACTGTTGCTTATTAGTCTCATCTCTGTGGCATCATCTGCAAATTTTATGATTCTGTTGTTGTCATATTTGGCAACACAGTTCTGTGTAAACAGACCGTACTCTAGGGGACTGAGAAAGCAGCCCTAAGGCATGCATTGTAGATGAGAATGGTTTACCTATTCTCACAGTCTGGGACCTGCTTCCCAGAAAATTGTATTAAAAGCAAAGCTGTAATCAATAAACAACAATGTAACATATGTATTTTTCATTTCAAGGTGTACAAAGCAAATGAGATAGCATCACCTAGAACAGTAGCCAAATTATAACGTGCAGAGGATAGCAGGAATGTTACCTTGACATATAATATAAACAATATATCCATTCACATCTTAATAACAGTAGTCAAAGAAACAGGTCGGTAATTATTTCAACAGGAGATGGTGTTTTTTTTATGGGCAGGCACAATTACAAGGACAGTAAAAAACCTGAGATAGCTGACTGTAACATGTTTTGAGGGATGCCAGCAGTATTATGAGCTTTAATCCTTTGAACAGTTTTAAGATCTGTCTCTGTCACCTGTAGATCAACTTCATGGGGCGGGTTCTGTGCTGCTGTCACTGGCTCCAAGTTGTGAGTTTCAAAGCTGTTATAAAAATTGCTAAACTCATCTGGGAGGAAGGCACAGATGTTGATAGCTACACTGAGCTTCGATAGACCTGGATATTTGGTAATGTTCCTTATTCCTTTATTTAAAAGTAGTGGTACATTCCCTCCCTCCAGTGAATGTTCTTGTTGATCCAGGGCTTGTTAGGGTAAAAACAAGTAGTACTGGAATAAGATTATTCACAAAGAATTTAAGATAGTCACTGACCATTCCACTAACCTTGAAAAAGTTGTAGCTCTGGGGCCCATGCTACTTTAATGTGGCCTTGAATGTACTGTCCTCACAGTCAGCTGCAAGCATTTCACTTTCTGCTTGTAGGCATGAAGCAAGAGCATGACAGGTAGTTGGATTTCCCAAAGTGAGGTGAGGTTATTGCCTCTGGTTATGCAGGTGAAATGCAGAAAAAGTTTTGGTAGCACAGATTTTAGGTTACAGTAGTCATAAGATCTCCTGTGCGCTAATGGCTCTATACAGTTCACCCAGTGTCTCTGCAGCAACGACTCGCAGAGGGGATTATCTTTAGAGACAGAAGAACCTGCTCCTTATGTTTAAGCTGTTTCAAAAGTGGGAAACAATACTAAAATACTATTTAAAACCATGGATAGTGACCTGTCAGTAAAGAAGCATACACAACCTCCATTTACTTTACCAGTAATCATCACAGAACCATCCATATGTTGCACAGAAAAACCCTCTGGTGGTTTATCTGTATCAGATGTATTAGGGCCCAGCCAAGTCTCTTAAGCAGAACATACAACAGTCCTTCATATCCTACTATAGCCACTGTATGAGTTTTGTCACTTGAACTTAAACATATAATACGTTGTTCTGGACATTTGTTGAAAAAAATAATGCTTTCCCCCACACCTGCTGGAGGTTGCTTAACAATAAAAATTGATTATGAGTTGTTGTAAGCTGCTTTCACAAACACTTTTATTTACGAGAGAACAGTCCCATAATTGCCATCTCCGTAACCTGGCTAAAAACTCACCCTTAAGATTGAAATTTGAAATAACTCCAAAAATTCTCACTATCCCTTAAAAAGCCTAAAGACAACACCTGAGAAAGAAAACTAAGCAGAAGGCATACGGCAACATTGCTTCTCTTGGACATGGCCTAGCTATAGGGAAGTTCATTTACTCTATTTACAACATACTTAACATATGATATTATATATGATATTATATAAGACTGAAGATGGTGAGACAGCTTTTTAATACCAGATCTAAATGCAAAGGCTATAGTGACCCAATCTAATAGTCCAGATAATATATCCAGATGCATTGTGTTAACACATTCAAAATACTGATCTCAGTACACTTACTTTAATGACCCTCAACAGAATGTTTTCCCTGGCAAATGCCTACAGCTCTACACTTCAGTTTGCAATGCATGGATGCTGCTAAAGTCCTGCATCTTTACAGGACAAAAACCCCCTCCAGAGCTACTGAAGCTCTTGTATAAATCTTACTTTTACACTCTAAGTTGTAATATCCATACAAGTAAACTGCAAAATCTGTAGAGTACATCTTTAAAATTAAGCTCACATATTTAATTTATTTTGGGCTGAGTTTGACAAAAATGGAGGTGGAGCATGTTAGTGAACAAAACAGTCAAAACACAGCTTTAATTGAGTTGTAAGATGAGTAAGTAGCATCAGCTGTTGTTGGCCTCATTGTTGTCAGACAGCTTCTTTCATGGTAAAATGCATTCAGTCCTCACTCTGTAATTATGTAAGGGAGAGGGGGAGCAATAAATCTGATAACACAAACATGCACACACACACACATGCACACATATACTTAGGGGTATAAACTCATGGACAAGCGGAGAATTGTTGGAACAGAGATGAGATTAGGGAAGCTTTTCTGATCTGTGGCATGAGAAGACTTGGCTCATGTATCAACCAGCCATCTAAGCTGGCTTATCCTGATACAACCAGGGGCAGACACCACACACACACACGCACATATACACACGCACACATGTGCACACTTACAATAAGAAAGTTTACTGGGTGATGTAAGGGAGGAGGAGGTTGGAGAAGAGTGGGGTAAAATCTCCAAACAATTCCATATCCCTGTTAGTCATGGCCTTGCTTTGCCTATAAAGCAGAAATGACTTTGAGTCCTTGTTAGCAATGTCCCCAAACTCCACTAAAATGTCTACTTTGCTTTCTTTCTACTTCATTGTACCACAAAAAGTATTTCGTCGTGCAGCTTTTGACAGCTTTTAGATTTGCCCTATGGCATGTAGACTGACAGTTATATCCCTCTCTTCTCCCCTCCTCTCTTTTCTTTTCTTCTGCAAGCAGAACTGATGTCCAGATGTTGTGCCCCTCCATGTGTGGTCCAGTTCAGCTCTCCCTGACCATTTCATGGGCCACAAAACAACCCAAGCATCCACGGCCACTGCCTGACTCAACCCCACTGCGCACTGTACACTTCATTTGTAACCCCTCACCCCTAACCTTAACCCATAGCCCTTCACCTCCCTCTGTCTCACTCTCTGCCACGCCTCTTCTTGCATTCTGACAATCCTAGCCCTCCCTAAGCACAACATGGTGGCCCGCATTCCCTTTCTTGTCTTGGTCATGATGTGTCAAGGCGTTTTGCTCTCAGACCCACCTCAGTCACGTCGGGAGATCCGCATCGAGGGCGACCTGGTACTCGGCGGCCTGTTCCCAGTGCATGAAAAAGGAGCTGGGATGGAGGAATGTGGCCGTGTGAATGAGGACAGAGGGATCCAGAGGCTAGAGGCCATGCTGTTTGCCATAGACAGAATCAACACGGACAACACTTTGCTGCCAGGGGTCTCCCTCGGGGTCCATATTCTTGACACCTGCTCCAGGGATACCTACGCACTTGAACAGGTGGGTGAACATTGTCACTGTGCATAAACTCATCTCTCAATGGGAGATGAATCTGGACAGTGTTCAAATACAGTTTTCTGTCATATGAGTGTTTTCTTTCTCACCTAAAATTGAGTCTGCCCACAATAAAGCTAAATTTGTGATCACATCATAATCTTATATATGTAAATCAAAATCAGTTTACAGAACCTTTCACAGATGTACTTTAAACAAAGCTTATGACAGCACTGAAAGTAATCAAATCCTCACAAAAGTGCATCAGTGAATCAGTGGAATATTCTGTGTTGTAGTATTCTATTATCTGCATTTATCTGTGAATGCTGATGTAACTTTTTAGGTACAGCACACTTAAAATCTAATTAGGTAGTTGTTTTGCACTCCTGGGCGACTTGAACTTTTGCTATATTTTGTATTTAAAAAGTTGCTCACCTAAGTAATTTGTGGTCTCAGAAGTTAAATGTGCAACGTTTCCATTTTAAATTGAGTAGAACTATAGGGTCTCATTAAAAGGTAATATTCAGGTGAAGTAAATGTACCTCAAAATTCTATTTTATTCACAAAGGGAAAAGGATATTGCCTCAAATGATAACAGCAAATCCTTGATGAGAAAGATAGATTGAAGCTATTTTCGATGGGGGAAATGAGCCAGATAAAAAGAAAGGATGGCACTTTCCCCTCAAGGATTGTTATCTTCAAAAAATCTTCTTATTGCTGAGCTATTTAGGTATGATGCATCTAGTGATCTTATGCAATGAGGTCTGTGACTGATTGTATAAACCTTGAATTTTTGACATCTGGTTTCTCTAAATAGGTTGTAGATTTATAACTTGTTTTCCACAGAACTTAAATATGGTATAATCTGCCTTGGTCTTATATGAGTTAATTTACAATTTGGACCATGTACTGACAGCACCAAGAACTCCTAGTGTAAAACAATAGATTGAAAAGATAGAAACTTTGCATTAAAAAATAACCTCAGAGTATTCAGCCTTTATTTATGTAGCACATTTATTACAGAGAAAATAATCCAAAGGCTGATTAAGAATGAATAGATGATATAGACTATATGGTACCCAACATAATGCACTGCACTTGTTATAAAATATCAATGTGCCCATGTTGCCCAGGCTCTGGAGTTCGTAAGAGCCTCACTCACCAAGGTGGACGACACAGAGTTCATCTGTCCAGATGGATCATATGCTTTGCAGGATGACAGCCCACTTGCAATTGCAGGAGTCATAGGCGGATCCTTTAGCAGTGTCTCTATACAGGTAACAAAAATACAGAAGTAGTTATGCAAACAACATTCACTGTGATCATCTACTTTTAACTTTCTTACTAACTTTTTTCATCCTTTATTTATTCTTGCACAAGTTCCATGACCAAGGGTTAAAGTGGCATATTCCATTTCCACTGTTTTCATATTTATGTGTGTGTATTTCTTAGAATCAAGCTCCATCGGTGTGCTCTTGTGTGTTTCCCCAGCCCTTGTAGCTCTTGTCATAGAACTATGTAATTTGCATAGTTTAGCATAAAACCTCCTTCTCCCTTACTCCTCTGTGACTGCACAAAAGCCTCCTCCTATCAGTCCTTAAATCCCTAATCTCTGCAACTGTCTCTCTGTCTTCTCTTTCTCACCCCGCCCTGTCTTTTTCTCTCTCTTCTATTATATATATTGCTTTTTTCTCTTCTCTAAATCGTTGCTCTCTTACTTCTCATAACTTCCTACTTCTCTTTTTTTCCTCCATATTTATATGCATTCTGAGGCATCCCTCTCGGCTATTTGGGGAGATCTCAGTGTATGCTGACCTCAGCCCCCTTCTTTTCCTCCTCCTCCTTCCTGGGGCAGCCATTGTTAACACATCTGCACTGCCTCTTGTCCTTCATCAGAAATAATTATCCTTTGTTTTCTTGCGGCTCATTTTTGTTGGCCTTTGTTGCTGTTTTGTTTTTTTTTTATCTAAAAAGTAGCAGTGTTTACAAGACCTGAACTGTGTGCTGCTTTGTGATCTTGTGCCAGTGAAGCTAATCCAGCTACTCCTTCATACCTCTCTACTTGGCCAGTCTGTCTGTTGCTTCTAAATGAAGTAATAGGGAATTATTTTATGTTTAACCATGCACAACTAAACTCCAATGCCTTGAAGGCATTTACTTAGCAAGCATCATTCCTCCCCTCTATTCATTCATATGTGTGTGTAAATGTCTCTGCATGTGTGTCTGTATGTCTATGCATGCACATGTGTGACTTGCATTCCAAGCAGAAAACACACAGAACCCCTCCTCTGCACCATTTTTCCTTCCGTCACTTTAATTTCTTTCCATATCCATTGCTCATATCCAACCCATTCCTATGCATTTCTCCCTTCCCTCTCTCTCACAGGACAGGAGCAGCTTTCACTAACAGAGTAAACTCTCCATGTCCCTACACACAGCCCTCTTAGGTAGCTGGTCATTGTTCAGTGGCAGGTAATGGAGCAATGCGGTTACATTTTGCAGCGTGACCTTCCGTGACATTTAAGTCAAGTGCCATCTTAAACCCATAAAACCTGCCTGAAGAACTATAAGCAGCCATCCATGCGTGTGTGTGCTAGTGTATGTCAGTGCAGGTGTTTGTGTATGTGTCGACCTGTTCCTGTGAATATCAGTGTATGTATGTGAGTGTGTTTTCTAATCTTCTACATTATTAGTCTAATGAGATTCTGACATGTTGTCAAAACAGCTCATCAGCTGAGCTATGAATGAAATATAGAAAAGCACAGACTGATGCGCTCTAAAAGGATTAAACTGAGGCGAGAACAGAATGGCTGTGTAGTTTGTGTTTATTTGTGGGTGCGTGTGCATGTTTGATTGTGTATGTTTACATGTCTTTGTGAGCATGAGAATGTCTTCCAATTATATCTCTACTGTTTGTGTGACACCTGTGATTAAAACTGCAATGAACAGAACATTACCAAAGTCCAATCAATAGTAAAAGGGTAAATGATATAGACTCTACTAGAGCCATGTACATACATACTTGCTGTGTTGTCTTATATCTTCACATTATGCAAGAAGCAAGTTCTTTAAGCAGAGACCTTCAACATATGTTGCCATTTTTCTTTTGGTTTAAAAAAATGGGAGAAAAATAGTTATTTTTCAGCTTTTATTAGAAATATTTGTCAATATGTTGTGCAGTCAAAGGGTAAAGAACCCTCCCAACAACCAAACACTTACAACTTTAAATAGCTGAGAGCAAACAGCTTTAGCAGTTTCAAGCTGATGTTATTGTTTTTTGTATATTTCAGTATCTGTAAACATTCCTTATGCTGATTCTTAGCCAGCATTGACTGAATTTTGTTTTAAAGGGAACTTACCTATTATGCTCATTTTTAGCTAAATTTTTTTTTTTTTTTGGACTTTACTATTATTTGTCTTCTACCACAACTTGGTGCAGTCCTTCATTTTATCCATTGTTTGTGCTGTGAAAAACTAAG
>VUQS01001127.1:17283-29195 GCA_015108495.1 Heterochromis multidens | reverse complement strand
CCTGGACTACTGTAATTCATTATTATCAGGCTGTCCTAAAAACTCCCTGAAAAGCCTCCAGTTGATCCAAAATGCTGCAGCAAGAGTACTGACAGGGACTAGAAAGAGAGAGCATATTTCTCCCATATTGGCTTCTCTTCATTGGCTCCCTGTTAAAACGAGAGCTGTTAAAAGGCAGAGCCTTCAGCTTTCAGGCCCCTCTTCTGTGGAACCAGCTCCCAGTTGGGATTCGGGAAACAGATACACTCTCTATTTTTAAGATTAGGCTTAAAACTTTCCTTTTTGATAAAGCACATAGTTAGGGCTGGATCAGGTGACCCTCAATTCTTCCTTAGTTATGCTGCAATAGGCTTAGGCTGCTGGGGGCTGTTTCTCCTTCTCTCCCCTCTGTTCACTCACCATGTGTTTATACACCACTCTGCATTTAATCATAAGTTATTATTAATCTCTGGCTCTCCTCTACATTGTGCCTTTTGTCCTGTCTTCCTCCCTCACCGCCAACCGGTCGCAGCAGATGGCTGCCCCTCCCTGAGCCTGGTTCTGCCAGAGGTTTCTTCCTGTTAAAAGGGAGTTTTTCCTTCCCACTGTCGCCAAGTGCTTGCTCATAGGGGGTTGTCTGATTGTTGGGGTTTCTCTGTATTATTGTAGGGTCTTTATTTTACAATATAAAGCGCCTTGAGGCGACTGTTGTTGTGATTTGGCGCTATATAAATAAAATTGAATTGAATTGAATAGTAAATAATATATTTCCACAACACTGCTCTCTTCCCAAGGTCCCTGTATGCACGTAAACATGTGTCATGAAGTTCTTTGAATTCGGATACACAGAATCAACTCTTCTTGCATGTTTTCGTTGAACTTTGGTTGAACTTTGCGCGGCTGTAGGCTTTGTTTCTATTGGTCGCGCAAAGGTACGTCACTGCGGCATGCGCGAGTACTCGTCGCCAGCGCGCTTGCCCTGCACTTTGCTTGACGCAGTGGGAAACCGTTTTTACGCGGCACAAGCAATAGACAAGAATGTGTTTCAGAGCATGTGCCGCGTCCTATGTGAAAAGGCCTTAAGCCGGCGTGTTTCATGCAAACTACGGATAACCACAACAATCTGCTAGTGACCAAAGCAATCGCAAGGAGGTTTTTGCCAACTGATCAGGGAATATATATTTTTCCCTCACGACCGGTGGATGCCAGGGGGTCACTGACCTTTCTCTAGTCCTGGATGACTGGGTCTTTAGCAATCGATTTTACAGCGACTGCCGTCAACTCGCCAGCTGGTTAGGGAATACACATTTTTTCCTCGTGACTGGAAATTGCCAGATGGTCATGGACAGCTCTCTTCAGGCCTGTGTGACCCTACATTGTCACCATGATTGTCACATGTCCAAAATGGTGGACAAGTTAACATGATGTGTTTAGCGGCCATGTGACTGCAAAAGCTCAATACTGTATTTGGTAATGAAAGTTTAACACACAGCCTAGTTCAGTCTCATGTAACACTCACACAATGAATTAATGTCTACATGAGATCTTTTAAATCTTTGGTGCTCTCCCACAATATAAGTTGAAAACCCCTCACATCCCCCAACTTCAGTGATTTTGAATTGCTTCCCAGATGTTTAATTGGGATCCACAATGTAGATGTATTTAAGAAACACCAACCTTCGCACTCTGCATTCATGTTTTCTTTAGAAACAAATTGGGTAGAAAACACAGTGAGTTGTTTCTCTAGATATGTATTTCACTGCTCCGCATCCAATAAAACCTAATTCTAGTCCCATTTATGGCCCTCCAGTCTTTTTTACGGGAAATACTGAACTTGCTATTAGTATCACATTATATAGTATAGAAATTACTATACAGCCAATAGTAACATTGCAAACATAGAGTCCTCTATTAGACTTTTACTGCCTGTGGGAATTAAACCGATATCTTTTAGGTGTCCTCGTAGGATACTGTGTAGTGGCATCACTTTTTAGCAAATCACTTTGAGTTTAGTGACTGTTTTAATCATCTCCCGGGCAGAGTTAAATGTGTTAATGGTGTTAGCGCCTGTCATGAAGCTGGCAGCTTAACTTTCCACTTCACCTCCACAGAGGAGTTGCAAACGCTGCAAACACCCTTAATATGACCGTCAGGGATACATTAAAAGTTTGTACAAACATTTCAGCAGCGCTACATGTAGTGTTTGATGACATCATGAAAACCTCAAAGAACCACCAAAAGAAATATAATTTCGAGTGAGTATATTACACACTTACAGGAATGGTTCAGCATTTTGGGAAATAGATTGACCTCAAGAATTATGCTATCTCTACCAGCTAGTTAGCTAAACTCAAGTAGATGGAAATAACTGAGCTTCTTTGGACTTTTCCTGTAAACAGTGTTAAGGAATAACTAGTTACATGCAACAGAGACACATAATTGAATTATAAAAAAAACTATTATAGTTACTGGTCTTGATGATTAAAAATAATTTATATCCATATTTCTTTTGTTGCATATTTCCACCATGCAGCAAAGCCTTCGTTTGGCATACTAAATTTTCAGACAAAGAGGGTCAGCAAACCTATTAGGAGTACAGCACCGTCAAGTGTAGGATTGCTTTCAAGAACCCCTCATCTACTGTTATTGGCCTGTTAGATACAACAATATGTATTTCTATAAGCAACCAGTCAAAGCTGGTGGATCTGTCCATGGACAAGAATGCCTTTCAGTGTTGAAAATCCTTCAGTGTTTTTAACCTGAAATTAGTATAGGTTTCTAAAACTACAAAGTATTGTGTCATCTGTAACCAGGTAGCAACAAAATGGAGGAAATTGAAAAAAACTGCAATTCCTTCAATGGCCACTTGAGGCTGGCTACTAGTGACCAAAAACGCCATTTATATTTCACTGTTCAAGATTTTATTAAGACCTGAAATTAGGTGCATGGCTATTGTGATTGACACGTGTGACGTTTGCTAGGTCTCTCCACTAATTTAAGTCACTGAAATGTGGTACCTTTAAATTGATTTATCTAATAGATAATATGACGTGCTGTGTTGTACAGCCCTTCCAAGAAGTTTGTGCTTCAGTTTTGGTAAGTGAAATTACTGAACAGTTTATGAATGCAGCTTACTAACCAAGCTTTCTAGCATTAGCTGATAACTTAGCATTCCACCTGCTCGTCCAAATATTTTAACTTCTGTCGAGAATACCAAGATGGTGGTGGCCAAAATGCTAACGTTGAGGCTTCAAAATAAAAAAAATAAAGCATCCAATAAAACCAAACAAAAGTAAAGAAACAACTGGTTCCTATCACGATGGCTATGTTCTTCTTTTAGATACAGTCTGTGTCTGTGACCTATTAAATTTAAGACACTAACCCTGCCTGTAACACTAGTTGTATTTTTTTAATGGATTAAAACATTGTTTTTGCAATTAAAAAGCAGCCAGCCTACCACTTCTTTTGGTAACCTACCTTATTTATAATGTTTCGTTAGATAATAGTTTAGTTTAAGTCATTATAGTTCATGTGGAATATAAGTTCAGTGATTTATTTATCTAAATATGTTTCTTTCTTAGAATTTATTCCTCAAACTTTTCAAGTCTTCAATTATATTTAAGTTAGCCTTCACGGAAGATAAAATTATCCATTATGTAACTTCTTTAGACTAGAACTAGGTGATTGCCAGGAAACTACTTTTAAAATAATAAAACAAACTTTTTTTGATTTTAAAGTGAAACTTAAGAGAGGCGCTAAAGAGCAGAACTGGTTTCAAAAATCTTTTCACAACTTTTATAATGTAATGTAAATTTAGATTGACTTTGAGTAAGAAAGTAACACTTGGGAGAAGCAGACTGCCAAAGCACATAGCAGTCGAGAGAGTGAAGCCACAGCTTCAAACACCGAAGGGGAAAGCCAAATGGATATTAGTGGTCTTGGTCTGCGTTGTCTCATAGATGAGTGGCAGCACTGACAGTCGCTCTACGAGACCTCTTCGGTGTTGTACTGACAGACTGCTCCATTTCTACATTTGGCCGAGGTTTCCACTTCTCACCCTGGGAAGAATAAAGTCTCAGACATTCTGTAATTGTCCTTGAGACTGGACTGGACATTTCCACCATGGCAAGAAGCTGAAGCGGAACAAATGGCACATTCTAGAATATGGAAATGATATTTGCGGTGTGCAGCGGCAGCCAGCACGAGCTCCATCCAATTTTAAAATGAGGGATTTCAGCGTCTGCATGAGACTTTATTAGTAATGTTTGTAGAGGTTTTGGCTCCTGTGCCTTAGCGGATTCGAGACTTGTCAGTGTGCTGTGCTCCCTATAGGTCTGAAAGGGTACCCGGGTGTCAAACTCCCTCTAACTTTATAATTGAATCTCGCAGAGCTTCTGACTTTCAGTGGAGTGCCAGAGATTTATTAATGTCAAGGCGCTCCGAGGAGCCATGTGGAAGTTTCTGTTCGTTCTGTTCTTACTTTACTGTACACAGTGGTGTGTTAAAAATGAACAGAGGGGAAACAGGGTAGTTAAACTGTCAGTTTGCCTCACATTCAGCATAAATCCACAATTAACAAGGAAGATGCTTTAATAATTTCTGTGGATAGGGGATTCTATTATTTCTAGACTTCTATGCTGTTTATGCATAAAGGTGGGATTGCATTACATCTTCATTAATTCTCTATTTACACATATTGAATGCAGATTCCTTGAAAATAGGGAAACGTATTTCATTGCATTGGTGTCAGAAAGAAATATGTCTCACCCATGTGGTAGACAAAGTTGGTCTCTGTTTCACAGGACGACGCTGGAGAGATGACATCTCGATCACATTCATTTGAACTGAACGACTCAGAGTGGCTCCTTCTCTTGCATGCTGATGCAACGCCATCGGCCTTCGCCGCCATCATGTGCCGCAGGGTGTCGTTCAGATAGCGATTCAGTAAACTGCTCTTGTACTTGGACGGAGGGGACGTGCTGTCGTCACTGTTGGCGCAGTCAGCCATGGTGAGCACGCTGCCTTGTTTCTCCAGCACGCTCTTGTGGGAAGATGACCTACTGAAGTTTGATTGGCTGATGGGAGTCTGTAAGGGACACTCTTCATCTGCAGCAAAGGAAACAAAGCGGTCACTGATTTCACACTGAATCGATTCATATCAGTATACTGTAAAGAAATGTTACAAACTATGATCAAAAAGGTATTTCCACTGGGTACATCCACTCTGAACACTGATGAACTACTAACCTACAGTAAATTCCCTGAAGATCCTTACCATCTGAGTCAGTGTCATCACTGCACACGCTCAGCCTCTCAGCGTTTCCCTGGATATATTTATTGTACAGTTTGATCCTTAGGGCCCAGCTCAGGTCTGGCTGCCTCACTGTGTTCTTCAGCCTTCGTCGGGCGTTTGCAAACCAATTGGAAACCTGCACAGATGCCGCTGGTTTTTTAGGACAGCACTGGCTCACATAATTCAACATGAACTTTCTTGCGTGAGCTCGTCTCACCTGTACTAGCGTCATGTGTGAGCCCAAAGCCAGCAGGACCTTCTCGGTTTTAGTGGGGTAGGGGTTGTCCCGATGTTTGTATAACCAGTGTTTCAAGGGCCGGGCCATGTCCTGTAACACCTGTCTTTTGTGGCGAACTTTGACGCCACTCAGACGAGACCTGAAGGAGTCAGAGGTCAACAAACATGTCCAGCATGCCTGCCTAGTCTGATTGTAGCACTGATGCATCACAATGGAAATTAAATGCCTTCTGTCTACTTTTGCTTTCTCTAATCACAAATGTGACTACATGATGTCATGCAATAAATTTATTGTGGTACATCTTAGGCAGAGCTTTGATATCCAAAGGAGCAACACATGGCATTATGTTAGATTACAGCATTATTTTAGATTCTTTATAAGTTCAATGTGTTTTACTTTTGATCATGCCATAAAAAAAAGCCATCAAATCTTTCCAAACACACAACACAGTCATACCCATATCTTCTGTACTTCATGGCAGAGCTGTGTTCTGTGGACTCCTGGCATCGCAGCAGGTCTGCGTTCTGTCCTTCTGCTAAGCTTGTCTGAGGTAGGTCTGCACAGTTCAGTCTGCTCTTCTCCTCTGCTCTCCTGCCGTCGTCCAAATGAAGCTCAGACTTCATCACAGCAACTTTGTTCATTCTTAAACAAGCCGAGTTTTCCTCACTCAACAGGTGCATCAGTAAACTCCCAGATGTAAAGAAAAACAGTAGATTCCCATTCTTGGTAGACTTGGTGTAAAAAGGAATAGGTTAAAAAAAAAAAAAGTGTCCCTTGATTTTCTTTCGGTGCTCACGGGAACAGCTGATGACAGACTTAAGAGGAGAATAATGTTTGAAAAGTCAGATGATGTTGCCTGATTTAGCTGAGCTGTGCGAGGAGAGTTCAAATAACCTGCTGCTTCACCGCCTATTGGCTCTCCCTACCATCCAATCACTTCTCTGGGGGGGTCTGTGAGGAAAAGCTTGCAGAGCAGCAGCAGCAGCACCCCATGGTATGAGCAAGATTGCACATGAAAAGAATATCAGCAAATGCGGTCATTAGATTTACAAGTGAGATTTTTGCCTGGTGTGACTGCAGTCCATGCTAAGCAGTTCAACATGATCTCATATTTTCTACATGAGGCACATGATTCCCGCGGATCGTGCGGTTTTACCAAAAAAAACGTGTCAGCAAATAATAGTACATGTTTTACCAGGAGATTCTGGAAATTTATGGGTGTAATTACACGGTTACTTATAACCAGCAAAACCACCGAGCTGTGCCTCGCAAATCCTGCTGTTTTCAAATGGATTTCAGTACAAATTGGCCCATCAACGGAGGCTGCACAAACACAAGAAAATGACATTAATCTATGTGCGTATAATTATGAGTTTGTGCTGCATGTGAGGTTTACAGATTTTAAAGTCTACGTGTTTATTTTAGTGTCAGAACTGTGCATCTGTTTGCACTGCGAGCAGGGATAATCCAAAGATAATGCGCATATTTGTCAGTGTTTGTTCCCATTTTGGAGTAACTGGGACTGTAAATAATTATGGAAACTCAGTCTGAAGGAACTTTAACATCATCATTAGTGCAACTAAATGACAACATGTGGGCTCTGAGCCCAGTATTTGAAGGCTGGATGGTTCGGCTTAAGCTGTAATCCACGTATGTTTTTCCTCTAAACACACTTATGTAAGAGTGTTTGGATATACACTGATGACTTTGCCATGCACAATCATAACTTAATAATCTTTAAGCAAACATTTGTGATAAAATGGGGTTTTGGTCGTCCTGGCTGCAGTTTAAACTTTGGAAATTGTGGCTGAAGTCCAAGTAGCACTTGTTCGGTGCATTAAAGTTCTCTAAAAACTCTCATTCACATTCATAATTCAGCACTATCAGCGGGGAGGCTGAGTTTCAGTGCTTTCAAAGCTGAAAAACACATGGACCAGAAGCGTCCCCGTTAGGTGCTGTAAATTCCTCGCTCACATTCCTCGGCAGCAGTCGGAAAAGACTACATGCTACCTCACACCATTTACTCCTGTCCCTCTGTGATATGTTCACCGGCTCAACTGTTGATATTAGCTGGGAACACGCCTACATTTGGCAGCCAGGAGACCTGTAAAAAAAAATGCAAGTGGAAGGATATATATCTCGTTTTGTTTGGATAGTTTGGCACTTGTGTCTGTGTATGTGTCGTGCAGGTTCACAAACTCCAGGCCTATCCAAAGGGACAAACATCCAGCAAAGTGTGTGCTGGAGACACGGACTGCCAAACATTCTCTTTTTTATTATTATTTCTAATTCGTTTGGTTCCAACGGACAGTTATCGATAGCACTGTCAAACGTTTTAAATGCTGTTGCATGCTGCTTGCTCTATGTCCTATTTTAGCATTTTTCAGCTCATTGTTTTTGGTTTACAGCTCGTGAAGACTCAGCATTCAGCGGCTAAGGAGCAACTATTTCCCTCTGGAGTGGGCGGAGACCAAAACAGAGCAAAAAGTCAAGGTGAATATTAGAATTTGATTCATCATTGGTTACAAAATGATCTTTTTGTTTCTAAGTGGATTTTTGTGTTGCAAAGTATGGCTTTAAAAGTTTAATGTCAGCACAAAGGTGTCGGTAGATGAGTCTTTAAACCCACAGTGTTCTGTAATAAACTAAAAACCTCTCTCCGTTCCTGCTTTAGGTTTGTGTATCTACCATATACTTTTAACATGTACTTTACTGTGTCGGTTGTTTAAAAGTTATGAACATTTCCTGCTAAAAAAGATGAAGTTTAACATCGGTTGTGTTTATTTTTACATTCTTTAGATAGACAGCTACACGACTGAGCCAAATTATCCGAGACCAATTGACATCATACTTCTGTGTAATGTTTGAAGTGGGAGCTACACTGAACATAAAACGGCGGGTTTTCATTGGACCACTCTGGTGTCTTTAATGGCATCGTTATGATCTCAGAGGGTGCCTGCAGATTCTCAGTGGTGTGATGAAATTATACTGCCACGCTTTGGCTCAGGTTGGGCTTCAGACCTGGCAGAAGTGTTGAATGTTGTCTTGACAGTTTGTGTTTTTCGCATTAAAAAAGAAAAAGAAGAAAAAAAAGAAATGCAGACATACCAGTGGATGCATCTCTGCTGTCTGTGTCCACTCAGTTGTGTTTGACTCTTACAATAAGCATTCCAAAGACAAATAAATACTTGAGATTTGATGGTGCTCTCTTTACCGCTGCAGCCTGATCGACTACGTCTAGCCTCATTGTGCTTTTACAGTACAATTTTATGTGCTGTCATAACTTCTCGCTGTACATCTGCGAAGGCCTACGTCCCTTGAAAGCCATTACTGTCTCCCCACATCATGCTGCTCCCTCTTCCTCCCAAACACGACATGATAGACCCATTAACACTCCTTCACACCCAATTGAGCACAAAAAGAGGAAGGAAACACCATGGCTGTAGAGGAATGCAGCCATAAAAAATTGGATTAACCACCATGTGTGAGCGAGAAGAGCAAAATTTGCACCCGACAACCAGCTGTGATGCTCAAATATGAGTATTTGTTAATGGAGTGTCACTAATGGTGAGTTTCTGCCAATTGTTTTTAATTGTCTCAATAAGTTTTTGTGTAAAAGCCACCTCATTATGATTAATGTTCTCTACCAAAGGTGATTTTCAAAATAGAGTGCTTAACAGTTATTGGACCTGCCACATCTTTGGATCTTTGCAATATTTGCACCATTCTACTGCTTGCAATCATAAAAAGGTTTTCATTCTGCTTCATCTAAGGTTTATGATTATTATCGTGTTTGTGTCCCTGTTCCATATAGCATGTAGCTGGCAAAAAAAAAAAGTCCCCCTGACTGCTACTAATAATATTTCTCTGGTGTACATTACAGTTAATTGAAGTGCAGCAGCTGTCAGAATAATTACATGCTGATGTTTGCGACTTGGCAGGGAGGGATTACACTCAGCCACAAGCTCGGGAGAGTTTCCTTTTTTTTTTTTTTTCCCTTCTTCTTCTTCTGCAAGCTGAAGTGTTTTCAGCCAAATGCCAACAGAAAAGCAGGAGCAGAAACAGATTGAGGGAAGAGAAAGATGGAGAGAAATGGAGAAATGAATTCTGTCTAATGGATACACACAAAAGACAATATGGAAAACTTTAGAAATCGCAGGTTTTGTTTACACATGGAAAACATGATTAAAATATGAAATTCAGTTTTTGAGGTGGCTAGTTCTAAAATTACATATTACATACAATCAGTTTATATTTTTATTAATTTATTTTTCTTAGTAACTTCATATATAAATACAGCTCAAATCCAGCTGGGCAAATGACTACAGCTTCTCTGTGCTTTTGTTGGTGAGGAGCAACTCCAGTCTGCAGGCACCCACTGGACTTCTGCCTCCTGAATCTTCTCGAGGTCTGATCTCAACTCTCTGAATGCTGTGGCAATATCTCCGTTAACAATCACCTTGTCAAACAGGTGACCATATTGGCGCTCCATGGTTTCAGCCAAGTCAATCATGTCCTCAAAATCCTCCTCCTGGGAGCCAAAAACATGCATGAGTAAGGGGCTGTAGTTGGTCTTGAATGCTTCGTTATAGGCACTTGTTTCCACGTATACAGAAAAAAACTATAGAAATAAAAAACTATGGAAAAAAACTATTAAAAAATATAGCATCGCTACTATCTATCAAACAGCAAAAATTCTAAACCTAGATTGACTGATAAACAGTATTGTGCAAAAGTCTTGAGCCACCCCTCATTTCTTTATATTTTGCTAGGTAAAATGGGAACTAGGTGCAGTAATTTATTGAAACGTGTAAACATACATGGAAATACAGTATATAAGGTAAAAGCAGAGTTTGTAAAATTGAAAGTCAATATTTGGTATGACCACATTTATTCTTCAACACAGCCTGAACTCTCTTAGGCAAGTCTTTAAGTAGTTTTCAGGAATAGTTCTCCAGGCTTATTGAAGAACATTCAAAGCTCTTCTTTGGATGTTGGCTGCCTTTTGTTCTGTTCTTTGTCAAGATGATCCCACACTGCTTCAATAATGTTGAGGTCTGGGCTCTGGGAAAACCATTGTGCCTTTTTCTATCCAGGTGTGCTTTTACTGCATTGGCAGTGTTTTTGGGATCAGTGTCATGCTGAGAAATGAAGCGTTTGCTAAACAGATGCTTTCTAAATGTTACACGATCCAAATCTTAATCATAATTCCACCAATTTTGACAAAATCTCCTACACCACTGGCCGAAATGCAGCCCCAAATCATGAGAGAGCCTCCACCGTGTTTTACAGATGCCTGTAGACACTCACTGTTGTACCTCTCTCCTGACCTCCTCTGTCCAATATTGACAACAATTTGAACCAGAAATGTCAAATTTGGATTCATCACTCCATCAGATCTGCTGCCACTGATTTTCAGTCCAGTTTTTGTGTAATTTGTCATACATCAATCTTTTCTCCCTTTCCCTTCCTTAAGAATGCTTTTTGACAGCCACCCTTTCAATGAGACCATTTCTGGTGAGGCTTCAGTGAATAGTAGATGGATCAACTGAAGGGCCAGATGCATCTCTCAGGTCCTGTGTCAGGTCTTTGCTGGATTTTTTCCTATTTCTTAAGGACATGACTTTCAGATACTGTTCATCTGTTGTAGATAGCTTTTTAGGCCTGCCACTTCTTTTGTCCTTCACTTTGTCCTTGCCCAGTTTTCTCAAATCATCATGTCGAGATATGCCAAGTTGTCGGCTAAAGCATGAGAGGCCTTTTCATGGAAGTTGATAACACAGCCCTTTAAGACAAGGCTTAGCTCTGAAGGGACTGTACCCAAAACATACTGCAACACAGGTGTGTGACCTTGTGGGTTTGATAAGGGCAACCTGGGCACCTGTGGCCAAACAATGAATCTGAGCCCAAATGGGCAACCACAGATGCTTTTGTGTTGAAGTGAGAACAGACTCAACAGAACAATATGAAATGCACACTTTCAGCCTACACTTTTTTTGGTGAATAATTTGTATTCTCCCCATTTAATTTAATTCTTTGCTATCGCATTTATTTTTACAGATTTTTATTTTTTTTTTTTGGTTGTTTAAAATCATTATGATTATCACACATAAGCTGTAACCCTTCATCCTCTGGGCCAAATGCACTTGCCTAAATGTTAGTTATGGAAAAAGAAGCCCCCCAGAAAGCAGCCTTGGAACTTCCCGTGTATCTTAAATGCAAATCACAAGACCAGCTGCGTGTAGAGTAAGGTGTGTGTATGACTAAGGGAGTTAGGGTGTGTGCCACAATGTTTGACCCCACGTTGTCGTGCATGTTACAGTACATGGAACAAGCACCTTACTTAACCATGCAATTGCTGGACTGTGTTTTTTTTTTTTTTTTTCTTTTCTTAAAAGATCT
>VUQS01001127.1:0-11846 GCA_015108495.1 Heterochromis multidens | reverse complement strand
GCTCAAACTCCCTGTTGACTTTAATCATTTACTAAACATCATCTTAGAAATAAAATCAGCAATCAGCCCAGATACTGTTTTATCCAAGGCAGGAATGTCAGTGGATCGTATAAATCATAATCATACAGGCACTGCTGCCTAATCCTTTGTATTCTATTCCACTGAAGAAAAGCAACATTTTCCTCCCTAGTTCGTCATACAAATGCTCGTCATAAAATCTACATTTTTCAGGTTTTCTTTTTTCATGAGGTAATGGACTTGTCTAGTCCTACAAAATCTGAATGCTATCATTTTATCTATTTTGACACTATATCCCCCCTAAAACGTCTAAAAAATACACCCCTATAAACCCATACAATTTCTTTATGTAGCTATATTTTTTTAGCTTATACATACCAACCAGGATGACCAGTCGATGTCTGTCCTTTGGGTCTCTGTGGTAGGGGATGACCTCGATGTAGGTAGGTTGACAAATTGAGCCGTGTACCCCGGCACTCCATCTCCTGGACCGAGCAGCTTCTTTGGCCCAGCTGCTCTTTCTGCCGAGTCTGAAACTCCTTCTTAAACCAGCTGGCAAAGAGATACAAGGACCCTTCAGTAAGGTGTATTACTGGAAAGCTAGATGTAGATATATGGCAGTCCTAAAAACTTGTATTAGTTCATTTGAGGCAGGGCTACAAAGCCTCTGGTGTGTACAGTTATTTATATGTGCTAGCAAACAAATACATGGCAACATAAGCATTCATTTGGAGTGATATTTCTCATCACGCTGAAAATATTAACTCTCATTTTGGCTCTGTTATTAGTTTTAGTCTCTTAGTCACCTATTCTTGAGGGAAATATCTGTCACTTTAACTACTAAATGCTCTGCTAAATGCACTAAGTGCAGCCAACTTTGCCTGTCTTCCTTTTGACATTGGGCAGGCAGCATGCAGTGGATCTTTAAAGCTTTTTTGGCGGATGCCTGCTCTGGTTGGAAATGAACCATAACAGTAAAGCTGTGCTTTGTAAAATTAAAACAAGAAAGAATGGAGAAGTAGTACCATAATGGTTAGTATGGCTAAGTGAAACTGCAGAGTCTTTTGATTATATTGTTTCATCATCGGTTTGTTTCCTTTCTTACACATCATTTGATCCATTGTTAATATAGAAATCTTGATCATTTAAAAACACATTCATGTTGGTCCATGCTGGACAAACAAAAAAAAGGAGAGTTTTTAGTTGTTTCTTAAGTCTGAAGAATTTATCTAATTTTGTTTTATTTTGACCACATTTTCAGAGAACTTTCTTGCTTTCACACATTAATAGTCACCACAGTTGTGTAAGGCTTGATTTAATTAAGGCTTAATTTACGTGTGTCTGGTATTAGCTCTAATTAAAAAGGCAAAGACGAGAACTCTTGTTTCATACATTGCAAAAGGAAAAGCATTAAGAATCCGATGTGGATGACCAGAGAACACAATTTAAGAAACCATCTGGTGTCAAGCGCTCTCCTGAGCAGCACACATCTTATTTAAGAGACAATGATTCAGTCTGTCACGCGTCACTGCTATCCTGTCTGACATCCAGCTTCTGCCATGCGACTGTGGTCAGGCCTGGCTTGGCAGACTTGATCTCTTTCATGATGTTAACCAAGTGATGGTGCCAAGCCCTCTCTGACGTCAACCATAATTTCACTTTGTAAGCACATCCATCCATTTCCTCTCCAGGCTTCATTCTGAGAAACATACCAATATGATTTCAAGCTTTTGTTTACACTGGATTTAAAATGATGAGCTCTCTCAAATATGTGGGTTATACAAACTGTATAAAAAAAATAATGTTACACAGCAAAAAAACAAATGTTATTTCCTAGAATCAAATATGGTCTGTACAAAAGCATCTTGTATTTGTCAATCTTAAATCATTCTTGCTGACAAACCGGTCATAGGGCGAGAGGCAGGGTACACCTTGGACAGATCGCCAGTCTGTCACAGGGCTAACACACAGAGAAAGACGACCATTCACACCTACGGTTAATTTAGAATCGCCAATTAACCTAACCCCATGTATGTCTTTGGACTGTGGGAGGAAGCCAGAGTACCCGTAGAGAACCCACACAGACATGGTAATCAAACTCCACACAGAAAGGCCCCAGACTGGCTTCGAACCCAGGACCTTCTTGCTATGGTAAATAGACTGGTACTTACATAGCGCTTTTCTACTCTAACTGAGCACTCAAAGTGGTTTTTACTACAAGCCTTGTTCACCCAATCACACACACGCGCTTGTCTAACATTTGCACACACACTCACACGCTGATGGATGCATCGGGGGCAACTCGGGGTTCAGTATCTTGCCCAACATGTAGACTGGAGGAGCTAGGAAGCAAACCACCGACCTTCCGGTTGGTAGATGACCCACTCTACCTTCTGAGCCACAGATGCCACCAAGCTTACAGCACCTGATATTCTCAGGCGGTCTCCCATGCAAGTACTAACCAGGCCTGACCCTGCTTAGCTTCCGAGATCAGAGGAGATCGGGCATATTCAGGGTGGTATGGCCATAAGCCGTAAGTTTGGAGCCACTACCTAAAGGCCTGTTGCTATGAGGCAACAGTGCTAACCACCACGTCACCGTGATGCCCCACTTTGTAACCTTGTCTGTGAAAGGTGCTTTGTAAATAAACTTTACTTTACTATCTGCTTTTGTGATAGGTTCTGCTCAAGCAGGTGTGTTCTGGATCACATTTTCCCATGACATACACACACACATACACAGGTAGATTCAGGTCAAATGGACACAAGCTACTCTTCCAGCACCCTTTAGTGAGCTCTTTTGTTAATTCTGAACTCAGGTATACACCTTTAAAGTTTTGTGACTACATTTTGCACAAATGTGATGCTATTGTGTTGACGAAATCTGTCTGCAGTCAGACAGACCTACCTGCCAAAATACCTCAACCGCTTCTATGATAGTGGCCACCTCAGAGGTCTCTCTAGAACCACATTTTGCCTTTATGATACACACAGGCCGACAAACTCACATATGAGGATGACCCGGGTGAAGGCCACAGGCCGAAACACGTTGGTCAAGTAATAAAGCCGTTCTTTATACTACAAGTGTTGCTGGAGCTTCGACCTTTTCAGATCCTTGTTCTTCTCCATGCACCTTGGAAGTAGGTGAAGTTGTGCCAGAAACTTGTGTTCTGTTTTCAAAAATCTCATCTTTCTGAGATGCACTCGCCATAGAACAACATCACACCAACGTTGTCAAGTCCCTCAGACAAACTCACATATAAATACCAGCTGTGTTACTGTTGCTGGTGCATAAATGTTTACACAATAGCCCGGATACCCCATTACGTTCCTTCCCTTTCATTCACTCTCTCTCTGATTATTATACATGCATCAGTAAGGATGTACATGCAAAACAAAGAGTCTGAACCTTGTCCTCAGGTGGAACCTGGCCTGAGATAAGATGAAATGCACATTATTAATTGTGCACGACTCTTTGAACTGATATTACGCAATATCTGTAATTACCTTTCCTTGTACAGACGAAAGGAGCCTTTTTACAATCAGCCACAAGTGCACTTCCCCATATGAACATCCTGCACTGCTCACATGCACACATGCAAATACACACAAGACATCATTTCCAATCCACAAGATCAAGATAAATGGGATAAATGGGGCAGCTAAAACCACATTTGCTGTTCTATTCCTTTCCCCTAAATCTACAAACCACAGAACTACATCATCAAATGAACTGGTTTGTACTGCAAAATACAACTGGGGTCTCCTTTTTTGGTTTTCTCTATTTATATTACGAAGTTCAGATATGTGTGTTTTTGCGATCTTTCAGGTTGAAATGCCCCAAGTTATATTATTGAGTATCAGTCTGGTCCCTTTTCCATTACTGGGATTTGAGTGGGACAAGTCAAACATCTTACCAACGTGGATCCCTGTTATAGCTCTATAGTCAGCATCTTCCGTGACTGGAAAAACTGGGAGAGAGAGGAGAAATGAGTGAGGAAATCATGGATAAAATAGATAAAAGAATATTCACAGTTTAGAACCATTAACAAAGCTTTAATCTTAGAAAGTAAAAGGTAAACACACTGTAGGTGGCCAGTTTGGTTTTTAGATGCTTTAAATCTTAGTTACAAACAGAGGAGTAGTTCAGACTCAGCCCCATTTTAGAAAATATGGAAAAGTAAACATTACATGACTATTATCTTTGGATAAGTCAACTCTTTAAATCTTTTAAAACCCCAAACCAAACCAAAACCCAAAACATACTCATGCATTACATCATGACAATTATTCTGAAGGTAAGTTTTTAAAGGCAAACGGTAACTGACGGTACCTTCCCCCTCATCTGTGAAGCATGTGGAGAAAATAAGAGAAGTTAGTACAAGAGGAGGGCAGCTGGGCTCACCCATGACCCTGACCATCACTGTGACCTTCAGACATACTCTCTGACCTTTTAACCAGGCACTAAAAAAAGCTTTAATATGTTTAATGGAAAATGTTTTATGCTTTTCAGGCCTGGGGAGTTTATGGGCGAAACTGGCTCATCACCTGGTGGCTTGACTCTGCGAGGCTGGAACAGAGCTTTGGGTCGCTGTAGAGCAACTCTTCTGTAGAAGGCCAAATAAAGCAAGCCAGAATGAACACGATATGGTAAACATTTCCTTCCAGAGTTTTGTTTTTAAAGTCACGTGACTTAAAAGCACAAAAAAGACCTTTCATGCAGCTCCTTCGAGGGGATGAGCCCAGCTCCACTGTTGCTCTCCCCGAGGTGACAGGCCTGCCACCAGGTGTCATCTTCCATGCTGACGATCTGGAGGACGTCACCCCTTTTAAAGGCCACTGCAGCATCCTTGCATGGAATGGTGGGATCCTGATTGGGATCGTAGTCGAACAGAGCTCGCACAAACAGCTGAGGAAAGGAAACAATGACATTTTACAGCCTTCAAACAGACAAACTGGTGACAAAAGAAAATACACAATGCCTTTATTAATCCCAGAGGAAATTATGTAAAGTATTCTGATTTGTTCATTTATTTATTCATTTTTCTGTTTTTCCACAGCAGCTTCACGAACTTCTGTGTCCTGGCAATGGGCCGCTCTGGTGTTTCTTCACTTATGTTAGTGTCAGTTTTGAGAAATGACCACAATCACTGAAAATAATTTGTCTTAATCCATTGCAAATGCTCCCTAGCTGCTCTAACAGTTTCCAGCTTGGACATACACTCTGTGTGGTGAAGGTGGCCTACAATTAGTTCTAACTAAAAGACTGTTGAACTTGAATTTTTCCACATAAGGTATAGATTCATTGTTGATGTTAAATTGAGTCGATACAGCTTAAATGTTTAAATGATAAAAAGCTGTAAATTGTAATGACGTGAGTGTCTTATCCTTGACGGTCTGATCTGTGCTTACTTCTTGAGAACCCTGCAGCAGCAGCAGTGACAGCATTGTGGCAGAAACACAAAATATAACCCAACACACGAGATATCACTGATTTCATCCATTTTTACTGAAACCAGGTGGACAGCTTTCCCCATGCAGTCGCATTGCATGCTAATGTCCATACACAAAGCACGCTAACATGTGTGTGATGGTTAATATTCTTTGTACCTTTTGCTTAGTTGTTGACATTTCCTCCCTGGAGTATGCAGGAATAATTTTAAATCTGACTTCATCCTTAGAACGAGCCTGCACAAACACAGTGACATAAAAGAAACAGTCTGAGATACTGCTTTCATATTTTTTATATAAAACAGTCGAAACAAAGGGAACAAATAGCCTGGGTCTGTCAAAATCTTAAACAATAAATAAATAAATAAATAATACCAGCATCTTTAAACCTTACTTAATAGCACATTTACTTTATTTTCTAGGCTTGTACAACCACCAAAGTATGAAAAAGATTATTTTGTGGTAGCATTATTTCAGCTAGCTATATCCTCCTGTTTCTAACTGTTAAGCTAAGCTAACTACTGCTCTCAGTAGCAACAGAAAAAACATATTTTGTATTTTTTATTGTCAATAAATCTCACAAAACCCCCCAAAACTAACTAGTTTTTAAGTCTACTAACAAGTATTTGCATGTATAATGAATTCATGGTAGCCTCTCTCTTATCCGTCCGTGTCATATACCTTAATTTCTTCCCCCAAAAATATTAAAAACACATCAGTGAACTACTGTATCATGAACGTGACATTATTATTCACAGTAGTCACCAAATGCAGATAAATCCATGGCAGTAACAATGGCAAATAACCCTATCCAAATGTGCTATTCACTCCTGATTTACTGGCATTTACTAAAAAGGAAAATCACGGTAAATCAGGAATTTGCCTTATGCTGTATATATAGGCCATGTCACAGGCTTTAAATCTCCAAAGCTTTAAATTGTAAGTAGGAGCAAATGGAGTTGGAGATAGGAGCTTCTAAGATAGCAAAAAACACTGTAAAAAAAAAGATCAGCAACATGATGTAATAGCATTTTGAGTTGTCTCAACTTTTGA
This sequence comes from Heterochromis multidens, assembly GCA_015108495.1. Lineage (NCBI taxonomy): Eukaryota > Metazoa > Chordata > Actinopteri > Cichliformes > Cichlidae > Heterochromis > Heterochromis multidens. The sequence goes on along the minus strand of VUQS01001127.1, from coordinate 5,325 downwards.
CTTTACTAAGATTTACACATTTAGACAAGAGTTCTGGAAACTTTTGTTCAGTTATATATATTCAATATATCTGCGAGGTTAATAATAAAATTCTAGCCTCAATGGCATATATATCTACTTTAAAAAACAAAAAAAAAAACAGAAAATCTTGATAAGTAAACTAAAAAAAAAAAGTCTTCAGTAACGTAAAACTTTGCCTTTACAACGTTCAGCTGCTCGCTTATTTTCCACAGCAGATTGAGCTGCATATTTGGTTTGGCACATTTTTTTTTTTTACAATGAAGTTGAGAGGTTTTTGGGTTTTGGTGGTTTATTGAGATTTGTTGACAAGCTGAAAAAAATCTAAGAGAATATACTCCTCCAAAACTAAAGCAAACTATGCGACTGAACAGAAAAAAAAACAAAAAACAAAAACGTGAGACTAACCAGCAGAGGAAGGATTTCCTTTGGCTTCCTGTGCTCTAGTGAGACTCCATTCACCTCTTTCAGCTCATCGCCTTCATGGATTAGGCCTTCAAAGCATTGGAGATAAACATGGAACTCTGTACCTCATGCTTTTCTTTGTAACATGTGAATGTACAATCACAGTGTTACTGCAACCTAATACAAGCAAGGCAACAAGGAAGCATATTGCAATTGAGAGTTTATCAGTTTACCGCTTTTGTCAGCTGCACCTCCTCTCATGATCCTCGCCACAACAATAGCCCCGGTGGATTTATCCCTCTTAATTGTTGCTCCCTTAAGGATGGTGATTAGTGAATGAATGGACAAGCACACGAGCAGATGCAGAGAGGCAGAGAGGCAGAGAGGTCAAACAATGGCGAGTGAAAGTAACATGTTGAATTTATTAGAGCCTAGACAAGCTTCTTATTTAAAGTCCCTTCATTCCAGTGAAGGTTATTTGTATCAAGACGGGACCATTTAGGCGGCTGCCTTCATGTAACACACAAAGCGCTGGAAAAGGTTATTCAAATCAGCATTATTTTCAACAGATGTTATTGATGTGGAGCAAATCGCAATGGAAAGAGCATCTTATGTAGTTGACTACAATCAGCTCATGCTCGGGTGTAACCCTGTTGTCTGGAAAACGGGAACATGTTGGACTGATCAAAGAGACCATGTCAGAAAAAGGTCAGTCCCCTTCCAATCTAGTTTTGGGATCAATACAAAAGTATGTTCTCCATTATTGGTCCAAAGTGCCTTTTGGAAGCTCAATCACTAACACAGGAGCACGTACACACACACACATGGCAAAAATGTCTGTCATTAAGTAAATTATATTCACATTTATACTGAAAACATATTTAAATTAAACCCGTCGCTGGGATTTTGGCGCTGTTTGTTTGTCTTTTAGTTAGCAAGATATCTGAGAAAGCTGTCATTAGAATTCACTGACATCTGTTGGAAAGTAAAGTTACAAACGAAAATACTGGTTTTGTGATATAGATCCAGGATATTTTAAAAGAAATTTTCACTTTGCATTTAAGGACATTTCTTCTATTTTCTAATAAACTACTGGGCATACTTGAATGGGGAAAAACCTGCCACATGAACCCCACTGCTATCAATCACTTACTTTATGGAGATTTTGATCCAGAAGCAACTGACAAAAAAAGGAGTCATTTTTCTTTTTATGATTATAATAACAAATTTAGAGGATTTGTGGCATTGGCAGAGGTATGCACTCTTTATAGTTTTACTGGTTTCCTGTCCCATTTCACTTGAAAAAAAAACAAAAAACAACTGACAATGGCTTGGACCAACGTGGAATATGGGGAATCATTCCGATACCATCAAGAAAATGAGCTTTGATTAAAGACCTTGAAACAAGTTGATCTTCATCAGTAACAATCATTCTAAATGAGCAGAACAGCTTTAAAATGCCATTAAGAGGTTTTTTTTTCTTTGCTGTTTATGCACTGTAGATACACAAGTTTTGCACACCACACACATCTGCACAACAAGGCTGGAACTGTGCCGTATGTCTCTGCAGATATATGGCAAAAGAGATGTGGAAGAATTGACTCTGTAAATTTCAGGTTGAGGAAAGCTGCCTTGTGTTTTAGCCTAGAGGCAAATGTGATCCAGGCTGCTGCAGCAACATTTACTAAGGTTTCCTGTCATGTTTCCTGTCAAAGGCTTTTGTCCTGCTACACCTTGGCATACATGGCTTTAGCAGTCACGCTGTTCAACAACATGACATGAATTCAGTCCCTAGAAAAAACTTCAGCCTATTAGATGTGCTCATTGCGCTGAATTACCTGTGTGTGTCAGTGAATGTGGCTGGACAAATTGCGCATTTTTAGGCATAGTTGCCTCATTACATGGTAGTTTTGACCTATATGTTTGCATTTCTCTATGTTTTGTGTGAGGTCTAAGACAACGTAGACCATATTAGAGACAAGCTGGCATGCAGCACAGACAGAAGGAACTCATTTTCTTGTGAGGATGTTTCTGTAACTGGCCTGTGGCCTTTGTAACCGGAAATTAGTTGTATCAGATATGTTTGTTTCGCTGCTAGGAGTTAAATGAGAAGATTCACATAACTGTCATGTCTCTCTGTGTCGCTTATTTTTCAACCTGACCTTTGAAAAGAATGTACTGACCAGAGGCTCTTTGGTTTTGACCAAGCTGACAATTTTGACTGAATCCTCCTCGTCCTCCAGAGCATCATCAGGCATGGGTGGCAGAACAGGCTCAAAGTCCCTCTGAGCTACAGCATCATGGACACGCAGGAGACTCTGTAAAAGGAATAGCAAAATAGTCAAGATGGTGGTCAGCTATCAGCTATGTCACTTTGAATTCTAGGATCCTGGAAATACACTGGGCTGAGTCCAATCAATCTGACATGCACTGAAAAGAAATACTTCTCTGTAAGTGTCTCCGGCCAGCATATACTCTGAATGTAATGAGGCATGTTGGCTGTCAAGCTGCTGTCAAATTCAGCCTGTGAACAAATGCCCGAGGTTTCAGTGGAAAACTTGTCCATTTTGAATCAAGACATGCAGTAGAACCACTGTCCCAAGTGTCACCAGGTAACATTTTTAGACCAGCTGTTAGATAAAGAACTGCTTAGAAAAGCTGACATTGATAGATCAAGCAACCAAGCTTTGCCCTCAATACAGTTACTTAATCCAAAGGCAGCAGTTTCTTCCTGCAATGCCAGCATGCTGAATTTGATTTAGTTTGGAATGTACCGCCAGCCTGTGGGCCACCTGAAAGCAGCCTCCTCCCCCCCATCACCAACACTGCCTCAGTCTGCAGCCCTCTGGCTCTGCTCAAACATGGCACATCTTAGAAAAGATCACTTCCCAGTGCATTGATCTATGACTCGCTATCAATACCCAGACAGTTCATTTAAGTTCATTTTTTCTGGTTACTTTGGCAGTGTGAAAACCCTGGTTTTGTTTGCTGAAAAGCAATACACAGGAGAAATGTTAATCCCTTTACTGTGAGCCTGCACAAAATGCAGTTCCAAACAAAAAGGTCATTTACTGTAAAATTAAAGAATGAGAAGAGGGGGGGGAAACATGTGCTCATCAACTTAATTTTAACAATCAGCCAATCCATCTGTCAGTTAGTCTACTTGTTATCCGCATATCCATCAACAGTTACTCTGCTCAGAAGCTGCCAACGAGTGAGCAACGTGTCTCTGGCCACTTTCACAGACAGGTTTTTAAAAAAACAAACATTCATTTACAGGATATTATACCCAGTGTCTCTTATAAGTATGTGTGAGCCCCTGCACTGTGGCCAAGAACAAACAGGTCATTAGGGCTGTTCAAACAAACCTGTTAGTTGTCGGCTGGCTTCTGCTCCTCATTAGGAAAAGCCACAACTTCTGCAGTTCACTGGAAAACCATATGCTGTGTGTATGTAGGCTATGTGTGTGTGTATGTGCATCTGAAAAATGACTGTCAGCAGATCTGAAAGAAGGAACCATGCATTTGAGGAGTCTGGGCCTCTACATGAGTGCACACTAATAAACATAACTTGGGAGTAGATTAGCTTCAGTGCTAGTGTGGTTAATAGATGTCAGCACCTCTCAGCGGGCAAAATGATGAGGTGAAATCAGTTTAAATTAGCTTTACAGTTGGATTAATTTGCCACTTTATGTGACTCATATAAGAGTTGATTGTAGGAAACAGACTCTGTAAGTCTTTTAATGTATGTGTGTGTGTGTGTAGCATGAATGGAAATTGAGCTCTCAGATTACAATTTTAATGTCAACTATGTGAGAGAAAATTACTGAGAAGTACACTATTAACAACTTATTGTTGACATTGAAGCCTCAGTATTGGAGAACTGAAGCAGAAGGTAACAATGCAAGTTGTTTTGCCTGGATTCATAAACTGCTGTGCAAATTTCACAATTTGGAAATGCTTGTGAAGAAAACATGCAGTCCTTTACAGTTCAAGTCACATTTGTTTGTAGCAAGAAGAGTCCAACATGCAAATGCACTTGTTCAGTTAAAACTCAGATAACTGAATTGAACCTCAGTTTTGCTCACCTCAAGGAAACCAACTCTGAAGTTCTGGAAGGAGAAAGGCAATGAAGCTCTTTAGGTAATGTCAGATCAGCTGTGTGATCACCTGCCCGAAAAGAGGCAGATACTGACAATACTTGGAAGTGAGAAGGTCATGTTCAGCTAATGGTATACCATGAAGATGCTACTGGTATGGACATTTCTGTTTTAGAGTTATGTTAAGTTACATTAGTGGTTTAGCTTGCTCAGTTTGATGCGTGTGTGTATTGGTTTAATGTTGCAAACAATTTAAGTATCAGCTTTGATTTCGGTATTGTAAGCATATATTTAAAGTAATGATTAAAGATAAGTTTGTCTGATTTAATTAATACAGTAACCTTAAGAGTAATGAGATTATTGCATGTTTTCTTACTTTAAAGGTTATCAATGTAATTAAATAACTGACTAGCTAAGCAATTAATCAACTATTGCCATAAATGTGACTGGGAATAAAAAGGCAACAAAGAAGAAAGAGTTGTCCTGTGTGTCCTTTCATGTTACCAGGCTATTTTAAACTTGACAGTTGATAACCACTTGTGACACTAAAGGCAGAAGGATTAAAGGCCTGATTAAGGGAAAAGTGTCCATGCACATGCAAACCTGTAAATAAATTAAATCTCTAAAGCAATTAAAGCAGGAAAGGATTCTGGCTGAAAGTGCTTTCACCAAACTGGCTAACTTTCTCAGTAGAGCAGCACAAACTATGTCTGAGATTGAATTGCGAGAGGAATTTCAAAAGCTCACTTCTGAGGCTAGAAATGTTGGTGAGGCAAATGATGATTACAGGGTTGGCTTATTAG
>VUQS01001126.1:0-15371 GCA_015108495.1 Heterochromis multidens | reverse complement strand
CAAACCCTTTAGGGGTCACCACAGTGGATAATCTGCCTCCAGCTCACCCTATCCCTAGCATCCTTCTTTGCACCAACCCTCTGCATAAATGGGGAGGGTTGCATCAGGAAGGGCATCCAGCGTAAATGATGCAGATCACCAACATGCTAAAATTTGCTAATTGCTGCTAAACCCAACACCTGAAGCTAATAGGAATGCCATTATATTTGTAGGAATTTGGTCATAAACCAACAATAATATTATCAATCATTGCAAGAGCCACATGATGCCTACACCAAATTTTATCCAGTAGAGTTTTGTATAAGAACCACAAACATCATTCTATTGGTAATGCTTAAGGAACAATGAAGGGTTCAAGCCAGTAGGATTCATCCACAGGGACCATGAAAGTCTCATGGTAATCCCAATAATAATTCTTTACCTATATCAGTCCTTGAGGCCGATAGCACAGCAATAAAATCTGCAAACAAATATACAAATTGACAGCAGTCACGTGGTCTTCTGTCAAATATAAAATTAAGTATTAAACTTTACACACCACACTCTGTCCATTTACACAGATTCAAGAACATGCCCAGAAAGAGCTTGCTTCTTTAGTTGCTTTATTGATATAACAAGTGTATACTCTTCATTGCGCCACCACTCAATGAGGCTCTCCACAGGACTTCTCTCCCACTCTGTCTGCCATCACGTACCAATCAGAATGTTGGATTGCCATGGAGACTCATCTTTGACAGCATGTGGGAGGAAAGCATCAAGTGGTTGAGTGCAAAGACCACCTACCTACCTCATCTCAGAGAGGACGCTGTGGGGAACCAGGCAAGACCTCCTCCTAACTTCCATGCCATCTTCATTCTCCTCCCACATGTCAACCTCCCACAGAGTATCTCACTTGGAGGAGATTAATCAATCAGCTATGCACATGAGGCAAGGCAGAGAGGGAGGAGGAAAACTATCCCCTAGCTATGCTTCTTGGAGAGAAAGTACCAAAAACACAAAAGTTATAGAACTTAAGGGAGGCAAAACAAAACTAAACAGTAATTGAAAGAGGGCACAAATCACGGTGTGGTTTACAGTCCAGTGCCACCACACCTGTCTACTTATATGCTCTTTAAAACAAGTATTACAAACATCAATTTGAACTTCATAATAACTATCCAAATAACACACTACATGGACAAAAGCACTGGGACACCTACACATTACACCTACAGGAGCTGTAGATGTAATGCGCACAGTTTTTTATGCTGATGTTAATGCCAGAGGGAGTGTGGAGCTATTGAGTCAGCAGAGCATTGGTGACTTTTACGCACTATATGTCTCAACACTCAGTAACCCCGCTCTGTAGCTTTACGTGGTCTGACACTTTGTGGCCGAGTTGCTGTGGTTCCTAAATGCTTCCACTCTGCAATAATACCACTTACAGTAGATTGTGAAACATCTAAGAGGGAAGAATTTCACAAACTGACATGTTGCAACATTGGCATCCTATTACAGTACCACCCTCAAATTCAGCGAGCTCTTTAGAATGACCATTCTTTCACAAATGTTTGTAAAGGCAGACTGAATAGCTAAATGCTTGATTTTATATGGCTGTGGCAATGGGACTGAAAACACCTGAATTCAAAGATTACACAGGTGTGGCCCAGTACTTTTGCCCATATAGTGTTTATTAACCATTTACAAAGTTAAATAACCATCAACCCTACAATAATAATCTTTTCACTGTAAAACTTGACACATGTTAAATTTACCGTTTATTAATGTTGGTTATTATAACACGTTAAGCTTGATTTAGACTTCTGTGATCCTACGACTTAAGCGGCTGACGCTTTTGCCAGCATTTATACTTGTGCAGCTGTGTCGGCGACAACGTGTAGCAATCCCCAATTACAGGGGATACTTCTTATACTTCTGTGTTAAATCTACACTGTAGATACATTGTAACAGCAAAACCCTCTGAAACCCTACGACTTAACCTACGCTGTAACCTGACATGCACATGTCATGTTGACGCAGCCTGTTTGGCCTGTTCAGTACTGTCAGTCCCTCATATGCAGTTCCAGCTACTATTCCCAGCAGATTTTGAATTTATCAGTGAGAGAATTACAATAATCACCTCAGTATAAGGAACAATAATCACTGCTTAAATATAAGTACAAATTCCTGGAGGGAAACTGTCAGAATGTACATGAAGGAATGTATAAAGATGGGACAAATATGTGTACCTCCAAAAAAAGTGACCACAACAAAGAATGTGGACCTAGGAGGGAAAAAAGTCCCAGCATTTTATTTGTTTCCATCGTGGCTGGCACCACATATAAAACAGCAGGACACAACCACAAGGTAATTAACACATAATGATCCATGCACAAACATGAATGCTGGCAACAACATCGGCCACTTATGGTGTAGGGTTTCAGAAAGGTTTGCGGTTAAGAAATACCTACGGCGTAGATTTAACACAGAACTATAATTTCACACAGCATTCCTATAGGTGCACAATGTATTGAGTACAGGGATGTGACAAAATTTGAGATCTCTGTTCCATTAGGCGTAATGTTGATGCAGTAGTCTTTATTTTCTAAAATAATATATTGGGTTTTAAAAAATCTGATTTTCTGAGTTGATTTATTTAAAGTCAGCAAATCAAAGTTGTATTAAGTGCTAAGTGCTAACCTACTAAGGAGGTAGGTTTCACAAAATGTATATGGTAGGAAATATGCTTTTACACCCTGATGTTGAGTACTGCAACAGATTTTAAGGAGACACAAAAGCAATACTATATCTTCTTAATGCAAAGCTAAATGTGCCTAAAAGGTGGATGGTTAACAGTATAATGAAAATAAAGACTGGATCATAAATTGTGATCCAGACATCTATAAGTGAAAGTCTCACCACTACCTTGAAGACACTGATGTGGGCCAATCAGTTCCTGCACAGATAATCAGAAATGGATCATGCTTGAATCATGCACAGACACTGATAATACAGTGTTTCATATCAGTCTTATGATAAAAGATAGAATAAGTTATAACAAGATCTATGACTTATATAAAGTTTATTTACAGAAGATGTTGATGACATTTAATTATCACAACACTATCTAGTCTAAGTCTCTCCAGGGTGTCAATGGATGTCTTGCATGGGGCACTAAACTCTTAGGAAAAGGCTCGGTAATTATCATAAACAAAGACACCACTGCCAAGGTGACGCTAGCGTTTCCTCTACATTTACATTACATCTTCACAGGAAGTCTGTTGGGTTGGTTTATAGTACAAAAAAGGAGAAGAAAGAAGAGGAGGAGGGCTGCTGATCTTCCAGCACAGAAGGAGCTAAAGTTTTCTCGGGTGGCAGATGGCGAGATGAGCAAAAGGCTGAATAAAAAATTCAGAGTTCTCAGTTATGAACTCTCATCCACTTATTTGCTTTTAACAACAAATGTGTGTGGAGAAATGCCAGTAAGTTAGAAGGAGCACCAGAAGAAACATGGTTGAATTTTATAGACATAAGCAAAATATCTGCCTAAATATTGGCTAAGCTGATCAATAACTTGCTCTTAAAGATATCTACAAAATAGATATCATGTTGTAAATGCAATACAGTTTGATAAGTTATAAACAGTGATTTCAGAATAATATACGGAAGCAAATATTTAAAACATAGGAACTGTCATGATATCCAATCGTCTTTCTGAGACTTCTTTCCAAGCAGTCAGTGTCAGTATGACAGCACAGGGCCTGGACCTCCAATTTGTTCCTGACAAGGCTGTTCAAAAGCTTTGAATTGCCTTTAATGTGAGGCTGGCAGTGTGGATTGACTTCTCTAAAGATGTGGATATAATTGCAGGTTGTCAGAGAAAGAGAAAAGCAGCTCAACAAAATGTTCTGTAATGGATGACATGTCGTCACGAGGCCCTTTCACTGGTGTGGGAGAAGAGAATGACAAATCATGCAGCAGACGTCTCGCTAGGGGAGATTTTAGAGTGTTTGTGTGTCTTTGAGAGTGCATGCCTGACTGCTTGTTTCCAGTGTATTTAATAGTTGTTAGTCTTCATGTTCATTTCCACCAGTAATCGCTTGCTGATCAGTAGGAATCAAAGGCATTATGCAAAAGTCTAGACAAAGAAAGACAATTCACAGCTACTTTATCTCCTCTTTTTAAAACTACCTCATATGAAGACATGACAGTACCACTGATTCATCTGTGCAAATACTATTATTCCTACAGAGTGCTTTCTGAACCTTTTGATTTGAGACCCCCTTTAAAAACAAAGCCATGTCTTATGACCCCGTTGCATAACTTAAGACTGACTTTTCGCTTGGCTTGATTTGAATACATTTAAATTGAAATTCCGCTGTGAAACAACTGAAATTAGCCTGTCATTTACCAGACCTTTTGCCATTTTGTTAATATTTTAATGAGCCCTTAGAGCTTCCAAACCATTGCTCTTAAATTTATGCTGCTTCGTTTTAATGAAATCACACCCTGTTATTGATACTCTAGTCATTTTCACAGATAATCTTTGGAAAATTTCTGGGAAATCAGGTTGGGATTGTTTCTACTGTTGTTCTTTCTCACATGTATCACACAGTATGTGTGTGCTACCAGCGAATGCACTGGAATCTGACATCACACAGACTTTGTGCAAGGAAGGTGGCAGATGAAAGAATTAATATGTGATCTGTCTGTGTCTAACATTTGCATTCTCATGTGAACCTCTGTTGAGTAAATCCTGGGAAATTCCATGGCTGCAGTGCATGTGTGAAAACAGCTTTTGTTAGTCATAACCATTCAGTGTGTTTTACATTTTGCTTTCAGTAAAGTTTTCAGTGTTAGTGGCAGAATCCTTTTATTTTCAGGATTCAAACACCTATGTGTACATGTGCAATTTAAACAGGAAATGATGAATGCATGTATTCTTCCACTATTGTATTTAGTTTCATCTTCTCTATAGCAGCCTCACTACTCACTCCCCCACTGCCATATCAAAGATACTTTAAAGTTACAGTGTGTAAAATACCACCTCTAGATGTCAGTAGATTGGAGATTACAGTCAACTGAGTTCTATTTTCTTACCCCTCCCAGTTCAAGTGCATAATCCTAGCTATTGTGGCTACTGTAGGAAAAACAACTCTGGCCACCGTTCTGTAGTGAGTGTAAGCAGTCAGTACGCTGTTTACCTCAGCTGTCAATATGCCGGGCGTCCACGTCCATTTACTCTGGAGGAGGTTGTAAAACTTTGTGAATGGAGTCCGATGCAAGTCGATGAGTCAGTGAAGCTCACTTTTGACCCGTAAGCTCTCCATAGGCAAATACCTACACAAAAGGACACAACCACAGTACTATAAAACAAGAATTAAACTTTTCTCAGCTGTGAGGCAAGCAATTGAAGCAACTGCCAATGAGTGTGCAGGATACTGTTGACTGACATATGACAGAGTAGTAAATACATTAGAGGGTTACCTAGGCAACTGGAGTTTGAAATGTTAGCTAGCAGCCAACCGTCAGCGACAAAGCGATACACGATGAGCAAATCACTTCCTGTGTGGACCCCCCTGAAGAGTGCTGGAGTGGTAAATACTGAGCAACTGATGCTGAACATGCAGTACACGATCCCTTGTTTTGATTTGAACATAAAAAGGCATGTGAGGCATGAAGAGTCCATTGCTTCCCCTTCTATAATGGCAAACTTCCAGAGTAAATTGTTTCTGTAGCATCTTCCTTTTAGAACATGTTTTCCCTATTTATTTTCAGCATTTGTTGCATTTCTGGAGGTGGAACTTGTTTCCATTAATGTTCGTGCTTTCTGTCTTGCATTTGTTTTGTTCATAGGAGCCACTGTACTTACACACAGCTTTTTAGGATCAGGTTTTCATTACCACCACATTAACTGTTAAAAACAGAACAAAAAATATCAATCAGGCCTTCTTTTGTCTACAGTATAACTTGCATGTGTTTTTGTTGCATTAAATATCATAAATAACCTGAGGCTGTGGCTTTTCAAAGCCAAAATACATAACCTACAACATGAGGGACGAATTGTCTCAAAGCTCTGCTACTCTACCGGTGTTACAGTCAACATTATGTGGACCATCAAAGAAATTAGTGTGGTTATGGTCAGTTGTGTCTGTGAAATGCCAGAAAACACAGCAGACATAATCTGCTGATCATAATAACCAAAATTGTTGTAAACAATGATTTTATATGCCTGTTTATGTATTTATGTACAGTTTTCTTTTGTAAAATATAGATAGCAAACAAAGTGTTGACCATGTTACAGAGAAACAGGACAACAAAATTAGATTTTCATCAAACCACAAACAAAAAAAAAATCTTATGATGGTTTTACACAGAATCAGTTTGGAGATAGTTTGGGCCTAATTTTGTATTCAGTGTGACTCTGTTTATTCTAAAATAGTGTGGCACTGATGTCTTTGTTTTTACCACTATGACTTTTATTTCTTAGTCACTGCCTCACTAATGATGGCAGGCGACAGCATTACCAACTCTCCCAAATGGTCTTTCACAGGTTGTGTCTAAATGTAATGGTTTGTTTACAAAATTATGCATCTTCTTTTCACATTAAAACCCCATTCTGTGAATAAACATGCTAAACACACCTGAATCCAGACAGAAACAGAAATTATTATCAGATGATGACTGTCATCAGCTTTTCTTTCTTTTTCTTTTTTGCTCTTGGGTAAAGTATATTAAGATTTTACCACTTGGATTAGAGAGGTGCCTATTTCAGCTTCTTTTTCATTCTAAACATTTACCCAACATATTCTCAGGATTCAAACCCTCCTGTGAGCAAAGATCTGCTACATTAATCATTATGCAGTTGCTCAGTTGATTAATGGTTCCACATACAATGTAGTAATCACTGTCATTCTGCTTTAGATAACTAATTATAAGGTGAGTGGAAGCCAGCTGCATGACCTCCAGGCGTTGTTCGAGCAGCTGGAGGTTTCAGTGCACTACAGTGACCATTTGGCCTGCTCTGATGACTGAGATCTAATGAGTCTCTTGAAGCTAGATTACAGATTTATTACTTAGTGCTACTTGTTGGTGATCCATGAGAAATTAATTTTTAGTGGATTTGTAATGAAGAGATTGATTTCAGGTTGTTTAGCCTCAGAATGATTTGCCTGGCTAACTTTTGCCACATCTAGAGTGTGTCTGTTTATAAATTCACTGTTCAGCATTTTTTTTGGTCCACATTATTGGGATTTACTATTACACAGATAAAATTGCTGTTTCTCCCAGTCCAGCAATACTAGGTACTTACACTCAAAATAAAGTGAAAGCGTGATTTCTTTATTTTTTGCAAATTCACTGAAAGTTAAAACACTGAAATCTGTTCACAAGTTTTGCACATCTGGACTCTTCCTGGCAGATCCTGTCAGATTGGATGTGAAGCATGTGTGTACAGCAATCTCCAGGCCTCTCCACAGATGTTCTATGGGCTTTGACTTGGCCACTCAAGACAGTCAGAGACTTGCCTTGAAGTCACACCAGCCTTGTCTACATGATGTGATTCACTGTTGTGCTGATAGGAAAACTGTCACCTCTGTCTCAGGTTGCTGCACTGTGGAGGACGTTTTTACCCCGAGGACCTCTCTATATTCGGCTGCATTCATTCTGGCTTAAATTATGAGCAGTCTCCCTGTCTCTGCTGCTGAGAAGCACCCTCATAAAATGATACTGCCACCACCATGCTTTACTATAGAGATTATAATAGCTAGGTAGTTTGCAGTGCCTGGATTTTTCCAGAAATAATGCTGGGAGTTCTGCTCAAAGAGTTCAGTTTCTGCATCATCAGATCAGAAAATCTTTTTGCTTTATATACCCATTAACAAATTCTAAGGAAACTCTCATGTGTCTTTTACTTGTTTCCATTTAGCTAGTCTACTAGGCCTAGTTAATAAAGTGAGCTGGTCATACTTCCTGCAAGTTCTGCCATCTTTGCAGAACACTTTTGAATTTCTGCTAGAGTGAAAGTTTGATTCTCCATTTATTAGATGGTCCATAAAAAAGGACTGATTATTGTTGGACTTCATACTGTGGTTTTTAACTTGAATGCAGTGTAGATTATAGGAGATTTACCAGCTGCACCCATGAAAAGCAAAAACCATACCTAATCTAAAGTTGGCTGTTAGTCATTTTGCGCAGCAATACACCACTCCAGGGCTCCTTCCATGCCTGGAGCCTTCACTGGAAGTCCTATTTAGAAAGTGCATTAAACACCATCTGTGTCACATGCTGAATATCCTACACTGTGTCAAAAATTGGGAGAAGAATTCAGAGGGAGCCAAATCTGGTGAGCTAGGTGGGAGGGAGTAACAGTTGCGTCTGTGCCAAAAATCTTGCATACTGTCGTGCCACAATTTGAGTTCTTCTTCCTCAGACACCTCAGGATGTTATAGTAGAAGAACTCTGCATTGATCCTGGGAGAAACATTCATGGTCTACAAATTCATGTCAAAGAAAATCACTGACACTGCTGATGGTCACTCCCCTGACCTGACATGCCATGTCTGGCCTTGAGACAGCGTGACAATCCTTAACACAAAGGTTGGGTCATCTATTGACGGAGATCCTCACAGACTTTGACAGGGCACAAACTGCAAATACGTACTTTCAAGTGGTCGCAAAACTGCGTGTAACACAGGTCTCCAAGTTGATCAGGCGATGCCACATGCAGTCCAGACTCATGAAAGTTACTGCTAGCACTGGTTGGATGTCCATGATTTTTTGTGTTCAAAAGGAATAGCCTCAGAACTATTTGATTGCACCACCTACATACAAGTTTTAACAACACATTCTAAATGATTAAAGCAAAGAGGATACATCTGACCACAATGATGTTAATTTTATCCATTTTAATCTACAACTGGGCCGCACAGTGGTGCAGTGGTTAGCACTGTTGCCTCACAGCAAAAAAAACCCCAGGGTTTGAATCCACTGGCTGGCTGTGGCCTTTCTGCGTGGACTTTAACTGGGCTCCCTGCTGTCCTAGGTGGGTTCTCTCCAGGTACTCTGGCTTCCTTCCACAGACAAAAGACAGGCATATTAGGTTAATTGGTGACTCTGGATTGGCTGTAGGTATGAATGTGGGTCTGTCTCTATGTGTTAGCCCTGAAATAGACTGACCTTTCACCCTATCAAAGCTGGAATAGGCTCCAGCCCTCCTGCGACCCTGAATTGGATAAGTGGAAGAAAATGGATGGATGGAAATCGACAACTTATCAAAGTTAAGGATCCAAAATAATCACCTTGATTTGAGCATTACTTCGGTTCATTACACTTTTCAAAAGTTCCCATCAGTCTTGTCAATTAATAATAAATGTTAATGCTAACATGCTAAATTAATAGGCAAACATTTATTAAATATACCTGCTAAACATTGTATTAGGATTTGCACTCTAAGCTGTGCCCAGGTGTTGAAGTGCAAGCAGGCTGCAGACTCGGTTATTGTTTTTGTATTAACAGCTCCAGCAGAGTCAATCTTCTTGACCCCTGTGGATTTGTTAGCTTGCCTGGGCTTTTGAGTTAGAGGTCATTATTAATTAATGTCTTTTAAGTCTTCACATAATGTATCACTTTTCACTTCCCTTTCTTTGTGTCAGATATACACATCTTCACAACATAATGATTTATCTCTACACATCCTCATATGTGTCCTAGGTAGTTAAGTACTGGATGTCTATTGATTTTATTATCCCCTTACATGCGAATTTAGACTTAATGGACTCTTCTGTGTTAAACCTAATAAAAGGGTTCATACATTAGACTAAAAGCTTATTTCAGCTTTTGACTCAGAGGATATTGGCTTACTTGATGCATTTCTTTTTGACTATGAGGCTTTTGTTTGAAGACTGCTCTCTTGCTAATCCTAAGACTTGATACTTTCTCATCACACAGCTGAACTTAGATTCTGCAGTTTAATTACAAGACACATTCTACACCACAAAGGTTATTTCAGTCAGGATGACATTCTTTTAACAGTCTTTGTGTATAAAATCTTTCAGCATGCAAAAACCAAATGACCTACCTCCTATCTCTTTGTTCACACCCACAGCCATCAGGTTTTACAGTTCTCATACAACTAGCAGATGAGCTGTGCCAGACATACATCAATAAAGTTCTTCTTCTTCTTCTTCTTAACAAATGATAAAACTGAAAGAGAAGCTGAATGCCAGGGAAAAGCAAATGAGTCCAATTCCTCGGAACAGCTTTGAACTTGTTACCAGAAAGCAGTTAATTGTACAAAATTAGCTCATTAGCTCATCTCCAAACAGCAAAGAAGAAATAGATTTCCCAGTACTTTTGCTAAGTCATGAAATTTAGCAGTCTGGTATAGGAGAACCTACATGTTTTAAAGGGAAGATATTATTTAACATTTCTAGTGAATTTAGTTCATAGCAATAACTACATAGGTGGAAGCAGGTAGGATTATTGAAAGATTTTCTACTTCTTTAGCTAACTTATAGGGGTACTTTCATAATGAGGCTGGCAATCGTGCCATTACTGGCTTTCAAGTAATCAAATTTAAGAGATGTCATTCATGTCACTTTAAACTGATGTTCATATATTGCTGAAACAGACATCCATTAGAAATTCAATCCTATGCAGATTTCAACTTAATTCAGAAAGCCATAATCCAACCAAATGGAGCAACAACTGAGAAAACAACTGAGAAAACATCAAATATTGTGTTTTTCAACTTGGAAAACAGTGAAACTGGCTCTTTTAGAATCACATTATAAGTGCTGTGTCATGTATTAATGTTCTAGTTAGTTCTTTAGCAGTATTGTGCTATTTACCATATTAAAATGCATTCAACTGGTTACCTGTACCAGATACAATCCAAGTATGATTAAGGAAAAAAAACTAAGCAGTTTTAAACAGGGGCAGATTTTGGCAGCTACACACTGTACTGTATGGATGTGGCTCCCACAGCACCAGAATAATCAAGGAACAAAACGTCCCAGTTGTCATGGAGACAAAAGAGTCTGAGGTGCTCTGTATATAAACTATTTGTTGGTAATGTGCAGAAATGAGATGTCAGTCTCTTCCTTTTAGATATCTCAAGAAAAATAAAAAAACAAACAAACAATAATTTAGAAAGTAACATAAGAGTCAAAATCAGACAAAAACAGAAACCCATTTTTTTCCTGCACAAGACATTTGATATGATATATACTCATCAGCCATAAAATCAACACTACTGATGGTGGCTGATCGGTTTACTGATAGATAACACTAATAATCTTTGTTTGAGAACCTTGGTTCTTTGCATCCAAGTGCATGTTACTATGACACATAATCACTGACCACATCTGATCAAGAATCTGATGCCCCACTCAACGCTTGAGCCACACTGCAACCTACAGTTTTGTCAATTAAACAGATTTAAAATAACCTCTATATTAAGATGCATGTACAGGTAGGGGGCAGAAATGACCCAGAATGACTGAAAGATTATGAGGACATCAACACGAAAAATTGTTTTTGTGCCTTAAACTGCAAGAATTGCAAAAGTATGAGAAAAAGCAGAAAATGTTCATTACATCAATAAGAGTATCCACAAAACAATCAAATGGCTCAAAGGAGATCAGGCCAATGTCAGTGACTTATTTAGCTACTGGCAAGTAGTTAAAAAGTATCCATTATTACTCTATAAGATAAGCTACTCACTCATAGAGCTTGGCTGTTCATTCAGCAAGCAGAGTCAACCCTGTAGCTATAACTGGCTTGGCTCATAAAAGGCATTCCTTTTGGGTAATGGGTGTGTTGGCCTACCCCAGACAAGCCACAGCACACGTGGCTGCTAGTTGGCTAATACTAGGCAAACAAACCAAAGGGGGGAAAAAAGCTAATGAAGTACTAAAGTTTCATTAATTATGCACATGAAGAATGTTTGTTTTTTTTACGTTTTATATTGTGTCATCAAGATGCTTTCTTTTTGCTGCCATGCATCAAGTTTGACATCAACAACATTAAATAAACTTGGCTTGGAGAAATAAAGTTGGACACTGACCCATGTTAACAAACTCAAATCAGATTACCTACCTGTTAAATTCACAATGACTGGGCCATTTCTTACATAATCCTGTAATTTTTTTGTAACTGGGCTGATGGGAAGCATGAAAAGTGGGAAGCACAAGACAAAAATTGCACTTGTTTGGCCAGCTTAAAAAAACTGGTGCTCAGTGGGCAGAAAAAAACACATTAATATAGCTGTGATTAATCCTAAAAAAAGAGTCACTGCAGCTCTTAGATAAACATTAGCAAAGAAAAGAGTCAAAATATTTTTAGCTGAGTGTAAAAGCAAAGTTGTCAATTTACCGGTTGAGCTACGTTCCTACCCTCACCTATGGTCATGAATGCTCTGGGTAGTGACCAAAAGAATGAGATCATGGATACAAGTGACGGAAATTAGCTTTCTCTAAAGGGTTAAAGGGTGACTGGCCTCTCCCTTAGAGTTAGGGTGAGGAGTTCAGTCATTTGGGAGTAGAGCAACTACTGCTCCACATCAAAAGGAGCCAGCTGAGGTGGTTTGGGTATCTGAATACAATGCCTCCGGGGCGGGCATGTCTTACTGGGAGGAGGCCCTGGGGTAGACCCAGGACATGCTGGAGAGATTACCTCTCTCGGCCGGTATTCTCCAGGATGAGTTGGAGGAAGTGTTTGGGGAGACAGAGGTCTGGGCTTCTCTGCTTAGGCAGAGATAGGGTGTGTCATTTTGAACAATTGAAATTCAGATTACATGGAGAGAGACATAAATGTGAAATGTGTGTCTGTAAGCACACTAAAACTAAGTGGCAGTCATGTATTCAAGCTCACATATTTTTAATGATTGCAAACATGAACAAATTAAAAATGTTATAATACAAATATAGCATCATTTTCTCTCAAGGTACTCCTAAAAACAGTTTGCCATGGTACTTAATAAAATTTTAAGCCTAAGCTACAATTTCTCAGTGGCATACAGTATGTGAAAGCTTGTACATGGTACACATTTGGTTCTAGCCTGCATGCAAAGAAATTATTAGACATAACACATTTTTTTTAATGAAGAAATGTACCACAAAAGGTATCAGACTACAAGCATGTAATAAGTTCCTTCCTACGGACATGCACACACAGATGTTTGGCTTGGATAGCTGAAGAAAAGACATGCCGTGCAATTCTGAAGCTTAGTGATGCGAGCAAGCATGAAATGTTTGGCAGCCTGCGATGAGCACAGACTCTGGTGAGTTGAGACACAGCAGAGAACAAGTAAATCAAAAGAGGCTTTAAAAGTGCAAACAAATATGCATGAAGAAGTTCAACACAGAAAGTAGTGCTGGTTATGTGCAGAATCTGTAATTAGGAATGGTTGAGTACATTTTTAAAGGGGTACATGGTAAGTGTGCTTTGAAGTAATGGCTACAGCATCAGGGGTGAGCACTACACAGTGTATAGTGTTCAGACAGTTTACAGCTTGAGGGTCACCAGAGCAGAGACTGTCTGTCCTGACCTCATTTGCTGTGGCTGAGACATGTTAGACCAAAAGCAAGCAGTTATATCGAGGTAGGAAGTGAAAAAAGTCACAAAGTACTGCATCTTTACTAATTTAAGAAGGAATCAATTTCAGACCCCCTTTTTGTCAACAGTGATTACAATGAGTTTATACAGAAACACAAACTGTTCCAATCATCCATCCATCCTACACCCTGGATGGGTACCAGCCTATCACAGAGCTAACACAGAGAGACAGATAACCATTCACCCTCGCATTCACACTTACAGTCAATTCAAAGTTGCCAGTGAACCTAACAAGCACGTCTATGGACCAAACCCACTCTAATTAAGGTTCAGTGTGGCATTAATGAAGGGGGTGGAGCTGTGCTGGGAATTACTTTACATCACCAAACTCAAAGTATGAACAACCGTCGTGTTTGACTATGACGGCAATGATGTGGTCAGCTTGGGTTTTCATCATGCTAACAAGTCTCCTTGACTTTGTTTGTTTCTCCCATCATAGCTCCTACCAGTGAGGAGGTTACTTGCAATTATGTCAGAAGGTGTTTATCTTCCTTCCTTCTTGACTTCATGTGTGATGTCATGATGCAGACATGCATTTGTTGTTTTGTTTATGTCAGGTAATATCAGAGATAATTCTGGATTAGATGTCTAGGCACTGACTGCACTTTTGCCTGTAAATTCAAATTTCAAGAGTTTGAGGTACCACAATACTCTTCTCTGTAAATATACTTACATACAGCACATTACCTGTGCATTATGTTTCTTAGCCTTACTTATGTAGAATTACATATGTATTACATTTGAACTCATGTTGTGCGATGTTAATCTGCATCGTATTTCCACTGATCATCTGTCAGATGTTTCTTGATTGGAGTCCACCTGTGGTAAATTCAATCATTTGGACATGATTTGGAAAGGCACACATACATCTATACAAGGTCCCTTAGTTGACAGTGCATGTCAGAGCACATACCAAGCCATGAAGTCCAAGGAATTGTCGGTAGACCTCTGAGACAGGATTGTATCGAGGCACAGATCTGGGGAAGGGTACAGAAAAATTCTGCAGCATTGAAGGTCCCAATGAGCACAGTGGCCTCCATCATCCATAACTGGAAGAAGTTTGGAACCAACACGACTCTTCCTAGAGCTGGCCGCCCAGCCAATCTGAGCAATCGAGGTAGAAGGGCCTTAGTTAGGGAGGTGACCAAGAACCTGATGGTCACTCTGAAAGGACTCCAGGATTGCTCTGTGGAGAGAGGAGAACCTTCCAGAAGGACAACCATTTCTGCAGCACTCCACCAATCAGGCCTGTATGGTAGAGTGACCAGACAGAAGCCACTCCTCAGTAAAAGGCACATAACAGCCCATCTGGAGTTTGCCAAAAGGCAGCTGAAGGACTCTCAGACCATGAGAAACAAAATTCTCTGGTCTGATGAAACAAAGATTGAACTCTTTGGCCTGAATGCCAAGGGTCATGTCTGGAAGAAACCAGGCCAATCACCTGGCCAATGCCATCATGCTGTGGGGATGTTTTTCAGCAGCAGGAACTAGGAGACTAGTCAGGGTCGAGGGAAAGATGAATGGAGCAATGTACAGAGAGATCCTTGATGATAACCTGCTCCAGAGCACTTTGGACCTCAGACTGGGGCTAAAGGTTCATCTTCCAACAGGACAACGACCCTGAGCACACAGCCAAGATAACAAAGGAGTGGCTTCAGGACCACTCTGTGAATGTCCTTGAGTGGCCCAGCCAGAGCCCAGACTTGAACCCGATTGAACATATCTGGAGAGATCTGAAAATGGCTGTGCACCAACGCGCCCCATCCAACCTGATGG
>VUQS01001123.1:717-16186 GCA_015108495.1 Heterochromis multidens | reverse complement strand
TGCACAGATTGCCCTCCTCCACCTGTATAGTTTCTGTATGAATTCATTTAGAATCCTTGGAAAAGAAGGGAGTGAAAATTGCCTTCTGGATGGATAGATTTAATTCAGAAGATGAATGAAAATTAACTTCCTCAAAATTTTAAATCATGAAAATAAAATCCTGTTCAGTGAACATTTGTGTTTCTGTGATCTCTAGTTCAGAAGCCAGAGAAGCTCAGCCCAGTGAGTGTGGCAGGAGCGCTGCGTGACGGCCTTTGTGCTTACACTGCTCTGCACACACATGCTCGCATGGCGGCCGGACACACACTCCTGGTCCTGGATGGAGCCAGCGTATGTAAAAACACACTTAAAATATAAACTTTGTGTGACCTTGTAAAGCAAATCTCAAGTTTCAGTACACACAGGAGTAATGATCTCCTCTCCTCTTGCTGCAAAGTCTTTTGGCCTCATGTGTATCCAGCTGGCTTGTTATCACGGCGTGAAGGTGCTGACGACGTCACACTCACCACAGAAACACACTTTCCTGGAGCAGCTTCGGCCCAGCGTAGGTGTGTACCGGCCTACACTGAGATGTCTGTAGCTCGCGTTCAAAAACTTCATGATTGTCTTTAAAATGTTCTCCAAAATCAAATTTGTAGATGTTGAAAACTCCTTTTCTTGTCATTCCTTTCATATTTACATACTCTGCTTTCAACCTGTTTTTATCTTTGCATCCTATTCCTCTTTCCTCACCTTCATATTCTCCTCAGGTGTTCAGGATCCCTTAGTAGGTGAGGTCTTTTTTCCTCTTTCCCACTGACTTGCCTTGTTACCTTGCTTGATTAGTGACATAACTGTGTCATTGGTGTTTAAGCTGTAATTGTATTGATGGCAGGATGAATCTACAGTAATATTTTTATTATTTCTTCATCTAAAACCTGCTGCCACCATGTGGTTATTAGTGAAAACTGCAAACAGTCTGCAAATTACATGCACTTGTGATACGAGCAGAATTCCACACAAGGTTGATTCATCAGCATTTAGTCGGTCAGTTTCTCAGTTATAAATGTATTATGAGCTGCGGTGACTCATTCTCTCATGTATGTATGTCTTTTTGCATGAAGTCAGAGTTATTCCAGTGTATAACAACTCATCAGACCTGCTGTCAGCGGTTATGGAGGAGACGGGAGGACTGGGAGTGGATATAGTTGTTGACTCTGGAGGTAAAAAACACTGTTCAAATTTAGACTTAACACTATGCACTTCTCAGATTGTACATCCTTGATTCCTTTCCTCACCTCCTCTCCTTGCATGTTAGCCCCTCCCACCAGAGATGTGAGTGGATGAGGTGAGGAAGAGACATGATAGATGAATTGAGGCTTCCTGACTTCTAAAGTAGTGCCAGTCAAAGATGACATGTGACACTGGTGCATCATCTGTCTGTTGAGATAGTTTATGTATCCCAAAAGTTGAAACAGCAGTCAAAACATGAAAAACAATTTAGCTCAATAAAATAAATACAATATCCCAGAATAGCTCAGATGGGTAAAAAAAAAAATACAATAAGAAGGTACAAATAAACTGGAAAACACAAAAAAAGAAAATGAAGTGCTTACTGAGTAAAATCTAACAAATACAGGTTTTTTGGTGTGAGGCAATAAAGAAACTGAAACAGGTGTTGGAGAAGTTGCACTGCTGTCTATCAAGTAAGTGGTGCACATGGTGGACTGGATTATCCATTTGGGTCATTCCATCTCAATTCATCAAATAGAAAGGGGGGGAAACAAAATAAAACTTCCCACTGGACTATCACAGATTTGACTAAAAAATTCCAAGGGAAAGATACACTTCTTAATAGGAAATATGCAAAATTTCAAGTCCATACTGTCATAATCTTCTCAAAAAATGCTTTAAAAGGATGAAGGTAGGGGGTGTTTTCTAGAATTGTTTTGTTAAGGGGCCATATTAATATTCTGTTATCTAGAAAACTACTTGAGCTAGGTCCTTAAAATGATTTAGTGTAGATATCTGGTACCATGACTCTCAGAAGTGTAGCTTAGGTTAACAGAGTGATGGATACTTGAAGTATTTACAATATTTGGATGTCTGATCTCTGATTGCAGAAAACACAGTTTTGCAAGCGATTTACAGAAACTCGTATACAAGGCACATAATCTTTAAAACGCATCAGGTGAATGCTGGAAGTTTTCTTTTTTCTTTTTTCTTTAATTTGATGAACAGTGATGGAATGGCCCATAACTAAAATAATATCTTTAGTACAAAGTCCTCCTACCATGGTTTGAATAGTCAGGATACATTATTCAAGATGGTGGAGTGAGACTCACTTCTGGGTCACGGGCAGGACGACTGAGGAGGTGAAACAAAACAAAACAAATTAGAAAAGCCCTCTGTATTTTGTGTTTGTGTGTGTGTAGTCCGTCTGCATGAAGAGGAGGAGGAAGGGGAGCCAGAGGAGAAGAAATTACTTCCACACAAACATGACATCATCAGTGTGCTGGGAGTGGGCGGGCACTGGGTCACATCCCACCAAAACTTCCAGGTGAGCAGGAGTTGGACATAAAAGCAGCATCATAAAGTGATGTCATTTTTCCCATGACATGTAATTCCTCTGGCTTTAAAGTGCCTGAATGCTCTGCAGTTCAGTCTGGTCTGTCTTCAGTATCGCGTTCCTCACCTCTCTCTTGTGTTTTTGCAGTTGGATCCTCCAGATTGCAGATTACTTTATTTAAAATCAGCCTCTGTGTCTTTCCTCAACCCTGAAGTCTGGACAGCATCAACATCGCAGCAAGGAAGATACCTCCGTATCCTGTTCTTGCAGCATGTAATCTAAAACCTCACCCTGTAACGTGCATTTATGAGGCCTTAACAGACTCTTGCAGATATTCTGAAGGATACTGTGGAGAAAATGTCAAGTGGAGTACTCAGGTAACCTCAAAATCCAGTTTAGATTTTTTTATGGAGTGCTGGAGGATATTTCTCAGTGGGATCACACCACCTTAGATAAAGTACACAAAGGACCACACATTGACTAACTGAAACATGACCACATAGTGCTGAGTTAGGCTAAAATCCATACATAGACTGCTTTACAACAGGTCTGGGTTTCTCCTTCAAAAAAAGAAAATGTTTACTTTTTGTCCAGTATGGTTTATCCTGTTATATTTACCATTAGACTACTTGCCTGCATCAGTGCCTGCAGAAGTTTAGTTTTCCCTTTAGGGCAGGGGTGTCAAACTCACTTTAGTTAATGGAGGATGGACCAATTACTAATAGCCTACCATTCTTTTAATGTAAAGAAGTAAATGTTTACATTTAATAAGCCATCAGTTTAGAAGACAAATGATGAACTGTCTTGGGTATATTTAAAAAATAAGTGCAATTTCCAGTCTTTTTTTTTCATGTGCATTACACATCATATCTGCCAAAGCACCAAACCAACATGTAGAGTTTCTGGAAATAAAGAATTTTATGCTTTCTGATTCAAACAACTTGTCAAAGCTGTAAATACGTGCCTGTGTAGGAATGACCTCACCAGGAAGAGCAGCACATTTAGCTGATATAATATTTATAGAAGATATAATAGACTTCACTGCAGTTTTAACACTTACTGAGCCAGTTAGTGGCCCAAACTCTACCCTCTGGCAGGCCGGTTCTGGTCCCCAGCCTCATGTTTAACACCCCTGTTTTAGGTCATCAGAGGCCGGATTAAAACAGCATGCAGAGCAGTTCTAATTTTATAGCCTAATTTTTCTTGCACAAACCACATTCTTCAAGTGTGGGTGCTCCATTCCCATCACCATGGAAAACGCTCCCCATGCAGCTCTAATATTTCACCATATTGCTTTGCAAAAGCTCATATAGGCATGTTAGTATACTGTAATTATTTACTGGACTCTGCTAAAAGACTTGTCTGGATTCAGATTGTTTTAAAATGAAAATGTAACTTGGCACAGAAGTAGCCTAACTGATCAAATTCAACTCGTCTGTCTCTCCAGGCCTCAGCTCGAGGATGCGGTCCCTCTCTATGAAGCCACAGTTGCCATGGAGACGGTCCAGCTTCACCCGAAGAAAAAGGCTGTTGTTCAGCTCTGACCCAACTAATCACATTATGGAGAAATATAAGAAAACACAGCCCATAGTTCAACAGGATCACTGCTTTCTGTAGTGACACTCTTAGTCACTGTTTTTACTTGTTAACAACAGGACTGTGATTGTTTCAGTTCCCAAAAATATGTTCACAGCACCAGAAGGGCTCTCAACCATTATCGCCTTGAGTCTCCCATTCACCTGGGCAGTTTGACTTTCCACTGCAGAAGAAACCCTTTCCAGAGAGCCAGTGGAATTCAAGTCTGTCTGATCATTGTTCCTCATTTAATATTTATTTGAGAATGCACAAGGTTTCATGTGACTCAATAAAAACACATTTCTTTAAAAAAAAACAAGGCCACTGGATGAGGTCAATGAGAGCAAACCCTAATGTGATCATCTCAAGCACACAGCTCTGGCTGTGGGCATAGAGGCCCCACCTACCTGCGCTTCAGAGCCAGTCAGAAGAACGTTAGCTTAAAGGGAGGTGAGGGGAAGTAAAACATCAAATTAAGAAGGTGCACCAAGTATGACATAAATAAGGATTATTTTGATCCGTGAATCACGTAAAGCTCCTCTAGCAGAGTCCAAGACTAAAAAGAAGGAGTTTT
This sequence comes from Heterochromis multidens, assembly GCA_015108495.1. Lineage (NCBI taxonomy): Eukaryota > Metazoa > Chordata > Actinopteri > Cichliformes > Cichlidae > Heterochromis > Heterochromis multidens. Next base: position 11,489 of record VUQS01001123.1, on the reverse strand, counting down.
AACATTAACGTGTCCCCTTTAAGTTGTGTGAATTACAACATAAACAGGAGCTGGGATATATGGTGGCTTCATAAAACGTGTAATACTGTGGATTACTCTGGACATTGTACTTAATTAAATCCCACACAAAATCTACTAATTAAAGAAAATAAAAACATAAAACATACTTAAAAACTAGAGATGCATCATTTCGGGTTAAAGGACTGAGCTCTCCTGCGTTTCTGCTCTTTTTCCTCTTAGTTCTCTTATTTGAGTCTGAAGGTAACAGTGACATTTTTGTTTACAGTAGTTAAGCTGGTGGTGATGAGAGCCTGTAACAGAGGGCAGAGGTTCTTTCAGCCTTCCTGGAATCAAACCTGTAGCCCTCCAGTTGGAGTATATCAAAACATCCTCTTGCTTTTCTCAGCCAACACGAAGCAAAGGAAACACTTCAGCCAATCACCCGGCTTACTGCTACAGCTGTCAGAACCTGAGGGCCAATCAGATCTCAGCTTACAGCACCAACATCAGGCTGACCCAACAGCAGAATGTCATTATGTCTGAGTGAGTCCTCCAGTGCCTCAAGGCAGCTTCCCAGGATGCACCTCTCCTCCTGCCGCAGTGACTTGACTACATCTAGCTGCTCCCTGACTGGCTGCTCACACTGCTGAAGGAGGTGTGAGACCTAATCACACAGTACACGGGAAAAGACATATCAGGTCATGTGTTGTAAAACTGGAACAGAGTTAAGTTTATGCACATGTGCACGCACCTTATCTAGAGCTCTACGTGTGTCTTGTAGCAGTCGCTGACAGAGAGTCTCAGCCATCCGGACACTCCACTGCTCTCTCTCCTCACACACCAGCTGGCCGAGCAACACTGCCTTCCACTGGTGGCTATGAAAACATACACACATGTTCAGACACGCTGCACAGAGAGACAAACTGATCAAGATTAAGGCTGGAAGTGGAGATTTTGGAGCAAAATATGCTGATATACAGATAAATGTGTGTTTAGTCTTACTACAGTGTTTGTGGCAGCGACAACAGCCTGAGAACCGTCATCAGCCTCCAACTGGGACCTTCACTGGACACAGTGAGATTACTGGCAGGGGGGCAGAAAACATATGAAGGCATTTATATAAATAATTGTATGCAAGGTAAGTATTACCCCTGTTTACAGATGAATCATTAAGTATGTAAATAGAGTCTTACTGAAGGAAATTGTTCTCTCTGAGAAACTTGATCTTCTGAGCCAAACTTCTGTCACCTCTTAAAACATCACAGAGCAGATCTGAGGGACCACAGTGAAAAATATAAACCGAGTTTTAAGTCAAGCAGTTTTAAAGTGGACCTATTATTATTTTCCTTATTTTTTGTTACATATTTACAGTTACATTGATAATAAACATGCCCAAAGTTTCCAACAATGAAGTCAGTGTATGTACAAGTAATCGCTGTGAGACAAGGCTTCATGACTGCTTTAGCACTCAGTTTCAATAGACATTTATTATTATCTATTTGCTTTGTATGATGAGTCAGTGAAAGGGGATGATGGCTGTTTGCAACAGGGAGCCAATCAGAATTGGCTTAAAGGGAGAAGGAAGGAAGGAAAACAGCTTGTTTCAGACAGTAGATTAATTAAGGGGCAGCACCAAGGCTCAGCATCAGACAGATAAGGACTATTTCAAACTGTGGATCATGCAAAGTTACTCTAGCAACATCCAAGAATAAAAATATGCAGCTGGAAATGAGCATAGAAGTGGGTACTGTCATTATTCATGTATGTTGATAGTTATGGCCATGTCCCCTTCAATATTAAATATAGTCAATTTTTTTATTTATATAGCACCAAATCACAACAACAGTCGCCTCAAGGCGCTTTATATTGTAAGGTAAAGACCTTAATAGTACAATTTTTTTCATTGGGAAACTGGGAGTGGCCAGGATGGACAGAATTAGAAATGAGTAAATCATAGGGACAGCTCAGGTTGAGTGGTTTGGAAACAAAGTGCTGAGGAGGCTTAGTGGACAAAGGATGTTAAAGATGGAACTTATAAAGAGGTTACTTCCCCAAACAAAAGACAAAAAGAGGGCAGAATAAGCTGGGAGGATATTTAAATGGGAAAAGTTTATCTACTGAAGAAAAACTATTTTTTTATATAATCATTTTTGTCATGTGATGCCCCAAATTTGTGTTTTTCTTTATATAATTAAAGAACATTTGACCATCAACTGAATCAGAAAGAGCACAAGGTGATGCACAGAAATAAAAAAAAAAAGCAGAATGCAGGAAATTGTGACCAACAGACCCCTGCTTATGTGGTGTACAACACACCATTAATCATGATCAATATATACATATATAAAATTAACTGGGTAATAATCTGTATTTTTTTTCCACAGCAAAGACTAAAAACAAAAGCTGCTCCTGATACAGACATACTGCAGAAGTTTACCTGTGTCCACATAGACCACACTGTGGGGATTGGTGGTGGCGACAAATCCGTACTCTAACAACAGCCGCTGGTTATCATGGGAACTGTAGTTAATGAAGGCCTGCTGGTAGCACAGAGTCCCGGAAACGCTCCTGATTTCATAACATCTTGTCACATCATTAAAACCTGCTTTTACCTGACAAAAGAAATGTCATCATAGGCTCTCCATCTTTCCAACAGTCCAATCAGTTTAAACTCAACATCTACAGTATTTCTGCAATATTAAGTCTTTACCTGCACGTCAGGGTGATGGTTGAGCAGATCCAGAAAGGGAGCCAAAGCATAATTATCTGGTCCAGACAGGAAGTTGGTTGAAGGATGGGACATGAAGACAGAGCGTGTGTTGACACTACACCATGCCCACCTGGAGGACGGGGAGGAGCTTAGTTACCTGACAGTACTGTCATTTACTAATACTGTGAGGTGAACAGGTCATTTGGTCAAAGATAAGGAGGAAAGAAATCGTGTACCTCAGTGCCTCATAGGTCAAAACATCCTCTGTAGGCTCACTCAGAATTGGCTGCAGGGACCTGAACCAATGAACCAATCACAGCTTAATCATTCACTTTTCACACAAGATGACTGGTGTGATCGATAACTTGTATTCAAAAGCATTTTCACCCATATCTTGCTATTTTTCTGGCTCACTACTGCATTGGTCACTGATGAAAAATTATATTGGATAATGTTGCCTTGATTTTTGGGGGGTTCTTTTCTTTTTAGGATATTGCAGTCTGGATTGAGATGGTCAGTAAACAATAATAAATTACTAACAAAGTACATGTAAATAATAAAAATAAAATACTCCTCAACAGGGGTATCTCTCTCATGGTATCTAATCCTTTTACATTGTATTCCAGTTGTTCTTCTTGAGCTAAATGGTTTGTTCAGGCCCTGCCCAGGATTTGAGATTCCTCTTCCTGCTGTGTCCTCTGTCCTGCTCTCTCACTGTCACTGTGCCTTTTAGATTTAAGGTTGCTGCTCATTCAGGAGGGGTTCAGAGAGACTCTTTCACACTGAAAAGATCCAGCTGAGGTGATTCAGGGTGATCCACAAACGAGTATAATCCTGGCCTTAACAGCACTCACCTGAAAAATTCCTGATTGGAGGAGTGCATTTCTTTCACTGCCTCCCTCTGCTCTAAGGCCCGCCTCCGCACACTGGTAGGCAGAAGAGCCATGACATCATCACTGAAATAGGCGGGACAGGTGTAAACTGTGGGCAGCACATCGATGTAGGGGAACCAATCAGAGGTCTCTCCTCTATGCCACTCACACACCAAGAAGACACAGAGCACCAAGAGGGGAGGAAGACGGGGTTTCCAGCTGTGAAGAGAAAAACAGTGACAGTTTGGTTTGAGCTCATTCTGGCTCAAACACTCTCACTCCATCTACTGAATCCTTCTGTGTGTAGAGTCAGTGTGAAGTAGAAGCATACAATAAAACCCTCTGACAGAGTCTGAGCAGGTGACATTAAATCCCACATGCCGTAGAGAGCATGGAGGTATTGGAATATGTTTACATTTTGTGTTTACCTCTTGATGTACCGTCCCAGGTAGCTGTCCAGAACAGTGGAGGTTGTGAGGAGGCACGACTCTGGCAGAGAAATAACTGTCTGACCGGGCTGACGGACAAACACAGATAAAGGGAGAAGATTTAACACTCGAACATTGATATCCTGCTGCGCTACACTTGATCCTGGACTGTAACCAGTTACAAAACAGTAACTAAGTCAAAAGTTTAAAAAAATTAGTGAAGCTAGATTTACATTCCTTTTTAATTAACTACACGAATTAGCTCAATAATCATATTTGTATTTTTCATCAATGTGTTTGAGGGAAGATGGACTTTCTTATTGCTAGCTTTTTTCCTCACAAAAGAAGCAGCAATTCGACTTCATATATACATATATTCATATATGCACATAGACAGCACATGAGCCATGCATAAACTAAAGCTTAAGGTTAAAATAACATTTTATACTTATGTCAAGCGTGTACTTTGTGATGGTTTTATGTGTATGCTTATGTTTCAGTTTGTTTATGTAGCTAAAGTGATCGTTTGGTTGTGGATATGAGCAGTTATTGACTGCTAATATCAGGCACCTGTTCACAGGGAGCGAGAGGGTGAATGAGTCCCTGACTGTCACCTTTATGTGATTTTTAAAACATTTTTTCTAATAAGTTGTTTCTTTCATTAATAAAAGTATTTAGGGTTTTTTTTATACATCAGTAACTCATAATAACACTGTTATAACCACCTCAGCTTCTCAGGGACTTTTAGTTTATTCCCTGTAGTTTGTACAATGTGATTTTCAAAATAAAATATTTATCATTTTCTTTTCCAGAAGATGCGAAAATTTCAAAATATATCTTGATAAAACACATTGTTTAGGGAAGCTGGATTACCTTTATGGTTTTGAGAGTCTGCAGTCCTCTGCCTGTGTCTGTATGAAGAGAGGCAGGGCACACTTAAACTTTGGAACAACTGTTGTCACATTAACACAAACCAAATGTACACATAAATATCCGGATTTAATACACATACTGTCTGTGTAGGTAATGTTTCTGATTGGTCCAAAGCCTCCTCACAATCATTCCCTATTAAATCAACAAAGTCTGAAAAAGGTTCCCACCTGAAGCCTTCAGAATCAGCTGAGGGTCAAGAGGTCATATCAGCATGTGGGAAAGGTAAAGTCTAAGGTCTCATTTTTACATACATTTTGATACCAGGCTCATCTTCTAGCCAGGGTTTCTTCTCAGTCAAAATAACTATCTAATATAGTCATATGTCACTACTCATGAATGTAGCTTAGGGCTGTGAAATGTAGAGACAACACTGATGTTCACATGTTCTGTATATGTATCAGGCCTCCTGATGTTCACACTGATGAAAATCATGCTGAACAAAAAAGACATTTTGGCTTTAGGTTGTCATACTTGGAGTGAGTGTAAAGTTGATTTGGAGGCTCCTGCACGTATGAAATTACGAGGGCTCAAAAATGCTGGGAAAAAAATGATGTGAAATATGTACAAAGCGCAAAAATTTTAAACCATGTTTATGTACTGGGAGAGCCTGTAACTCAGAAAATATCCATAACATGAAGGTAAAATCTGGCATAGCTTCAGTAAATATAGTTATTGTACAAAAAAACCCAGGTGATTCTGAGAAGCTCAGGTGGGAAGCACTGACTGACCCAGGTCCCAGGTTATATAACACTCCAGAGGATACAGAAGAGGAAGTAGGATGTGGTACCAGTGAAGAAGGCTGGCTGCAGCAGTGTGGAGGAAAATCCTCTCTGGTGAAGAAACTTCAGGAGCTTCACATACTGCGGCTGGTGACACAGAGAGACTGGAGAGAGAGAGAGAGAGAGAGCCAACATGCAGCACTGAAACTTTTTAAATTAAAGCACTCAGCATGTTTCTACCTGACTGGACGGTGCTTTCACGTTTCTGCCTCCTCTTCCGGGCAGTTCGTCCAGCTCTATGGCTGTGACCTCTCATGGCCCCATCAGGACCTCCGACCCCTCATCTGGACAAACCTCTCTCTCTCTCTCTAAATGTACAACATATGGTGACTTTCTGAGTCTGAAGAAATAAAATAAGTAAACTGTTTACACGGTCAACAAATTAAACAATCAAAAAGAGCTATGGTAAGGTGCTGGGAGACTACATGCCACAAAAACAGCTTCAGTGTGCCACAGCACTCATCTCTAAGCTGTTCTACTGTAATTCCTTATTATCTGCTTGTCCTAAAAGCTTCCTAAAAACCTTTAGTTGATACAAACAGAGAGAAATACCTAAATATTGTCCACATATATGTCAAACTCTTGCTATTGCACCGCTGCTCCATAACACCAACCCACGTGTTCCACTTGCTTTTCCGGTGATGCGCACTGATCCTGCGCGAAACTCCGCCCTGCTTTTCTCCCGTATTTTTTTGTTTTCCATATATTCCCACATTTCATTTCTCTCTGCAGCTTCATTCAGCACCAAAGCTCCAGCTTAAGTAAGTGTGAGGCCTCTTCTACATTTTATAGTTCGTTAGTCAGCAGCTTTAAAGAGGCGCCGGGTGTTCGGGACGACGGGCGAACTGAGAGTCAGCGTTATGTAACAGAACATGAGCTGCAGGTGAAAGGTCCTCCCTCACATATCAAGTGTTTTTTAAACAGGAAGTTTGAACAAATTATTAGTTTTATGGTTTCATTTACAATCACGTGCTGTTTGTATTTGCTGCACGAGTCCTCGTAAAACCAGCGCGTTTGTCAGGACTGAAGGTCGGTGCAGCCAAGCCGGGGCTGATCGCACACATGTACACGGCTCCTTTTGCAAACACAGTTATTATTTAATCGTCATTCTGCACTGGCTTTTAAAGCTGCAGTACACGCATTTAATTGATTTTTTTTCTGAAATTATTAGAGCAGTATATTTGGATTTTCTTTCACCATTTCTCTCTGAAATTGTCATCATGACGCATCAGATCGTATCCATTTTTCACTTTGCCCTCTAAGCAATAACCGAGTTGACTCAGTTTATTTAAACAGAGGAGAACATATTTGCTCATAGTCTGTTTAATGCAGCGTTTCTCAAACTTTCTGTCATTCTCTTTCACAAGCAGAGAGAAAAACAGTCTGTCAAAACTGCTACTTTACCTCTGCAGTCCATGGGCTGATCAGTGATGTGGTTTGCAATAAGCCATTGTTTGAATTGTGCCTTAAAATTATGCAGAACATTCCTTTACTAAAATAAGTGAGCTATTCCAATATTTACTTCATTTAACTGACTGTGCAGCTTCAAACCTGGTCAAAGTCTGACTGCAAACACAGAGGAGAAAAAACTGCACTAAGACACATATTCAAGGTCTGGCCAGTTATCCAACAGCTGTCGGCAAAAGACCACAGAGGGAATTTTAAAATGTCATTCAGTAGACAAACACTAGAATGAGAGGGAACTAGTCCCAGCTACAGTATCTAACAAATAAAAGTCCAGGGTCCCACTTGCATAAAAGGGACAGAACACACAGTTCAAGGCCAGGGCCACCCATAAGGTGGCAGCCACCCCAGCTCCACTGAGCCAACTCTGCCTTCAGGCTGCAGCACCAAGGAAAACAGGAAAATGTGAGCAAGTATTTTGCTGGAGCTTTATTGCACAGCACACAGAACCACAAAGGAAAGTCTACATAAAAGTATTGATTATAATCTAAGCTATCATAATTCAGGACTGTATAGCATACCTACAAAAAGACACAGGAAAGTGTGAGCAGTGTGCAGCATAAGTAAACTAGAGTGGAAGAAAAGTCAGAAACACCTGCCTTCATTTAAGTCAACCTAAGCACAACCATTGAAACGTAGATACAAAACAACTCACAGATCAGGGCCAACTGCCAACAGCAACTGTGGAGGCGAGTCGTGTGCAGATACCAGTTTATCCTGTTACAGAGACTCTCACTAACTAACCTGTATTTAGAAAATTCAGATTAGTTTCTTCTTCTGTCGCCTGGATCAGGTGAACTGGTAAACCTGGGCTGCATTCCTCCCACAGTGGAGACAGCTGAGTGTCCACAGCTATATAGCACTGCAGCACTGTGACACTTTTGACTACTGGGGTCATGATGCTGACATCTCAGTATATCGATGTCAGGCTGCATTTAAATATAATAGTTTACAAATTTTGTTGATTTTATTTGGGTTTACAATTAGTGTAAAAAACAAACAAAACAGGATATATTAATAAAATGAAGGTCAGTAAACTTTTTATTTTCTTTAGATAACCCACGCTTTTTAGACCCATGTTCCCAGAGCAGGGTGCCATTCCACTTTAACAACTACTTGTTCAATGTGTGAGCTCATGGAGTTCATGCACTGATGTCTCTCTCTCTTTGGACAGACATGTCAACCAGGGTTGCCGTGGTAACGGGAAGTAACAAGGGCATTGGTCTGGCCATTGTCAGAGCTCTCTGCAAGCAGTTCGAAGGAGATGTTTTCCTCACGGCCAGAGATGTGTAAGTGACTCACCTGGTAACACCTGGACCAGGCTGATGAATGCTGCCACATGTGCAATTTATTTATCTTGGTTCATTTTTATGTATTCATTTAAATGTTAAAATAAATTGCATGAGTGGGGAAAATATTGTATGGCCACAAGATGAGGGATCTTTTGTATACTGAACACAACAGCGGGGTGTACTACAAAGTATTTAACAAAGCCAGGTTTTTGTGTGTTAGCTGGTTTGACCAAAACTAATACAGGCAGAGCTAACAGGGGTTGCAACAGTGGTTCGTTTGTTAATCCAAGCTTTTTGCTTCAGGCTCTGAGCATATTCACAGGAAAAAACAAAAAGGGTATTTGAGTTTTCTTATAATAGTATTCTACATTATTTACACACATTGTAGCCTTTGGCTTGTCAGGGAGAGTGATGCATTACAAATTTCTAGTTAAAGTCCAGCTGCCTGTGTGGAGACACCTGTCAAAGTGGCCATAACCCACTTTTGCCTCTTCCTTAAGACACTTGGAATAACAGAAAAATAGTGATGGAACATCATCATATTTACAATGAAATTATATATTAGAGGCCTTTAAGGACAAAATGAAGAGAAAAAGACCCACTGAGAATCTAAGTTTGTATATCAGAATCAGAATCATCTTTATTTGGCCAAGTTTATGCAGACAAACAAGGAATTTGACTCCAGTTCACTTTGCTTTTTAAAATAGGCAATATAAACAAAAAATATATATATAATAGGAAAAAAGTAAGAAAAAAACAAGTTACAGAAAGTTTTAAGAAACTATGCAAACTATAAGTGCAAAACTTAGTAGTGTGTATGGTGTCAAAGTTGTGATTAAAGACAAAGTGAAAATAAATGAGGAGTTTTTTTTGCTCCTTTCGCAGCGGCCGTGGTGAGGCAGCGGTGCAGGCTCTGAACTCAGAGGGACTGAAGCCCATGTTTCACCAGCTGGACATCGACGACCTGAACAGCATCAAAACCGCCGCTGATTTCTTCAAAGAGAAATACGGAGGAGTGGATGTCCTCATCAATAACGCTGGAATAGCATTCAAAGGTAATTAACCTGATTTGCTGATGTATATTATATTGCTCTGGAGCCCCGCACTCTAATGTTATAACATTGAAGGAGATGACAGTGACATGTGAACCCTCTCTCCTCAGTGGCAGACACGACTCCGTTTGGGATCCAGGCGGAGGTGACCCTCAAGACAAACTTCTTCTCCACCAGAAACATGTTGGTTGCCTTCAGTGAGCTCATCAAACCTGGAGGTACGAGCACAGCTGGACCCTCCTCTACTCCTCAGCCTAGCTCCTCCTGCAGTCTTCTCTGATATTTGTCCTCTAGATGCATTTTAGGAACTGAGACCTCCTTCAGTATGTCTTACTGAGATTGGTTTTTGGGTGACAGGCAGGAGAGCAGAGGACAGATGAGAAGAGAAGCCACAAATTAAAGAAACCGGAAACGTCTTTTCACAGCAGCCATTCTGATACATCATAGATAAAAGAAAAAGCACATTTAAGGCATTTAACAGAACTTCAGAGGTCCTCCTGAAGAACCTGCTCAAAGCACATCCATTGGTCTCTGAATCAAACCTCAGGTGGAGAGCCACTAGAAGGATGGCACTGTAGTAAAAGACACATGAAAGTCCACTTGGAGTTTATCAAATGGCATTTAAAAGACTCCAAGAGCCTGAGGAAGAAACTCTGTGTGCGTTTGTGTGTTTTAGGTCGTGTGGTGAACGTCTCCAGCATGGTTAGCGTCACTTCTTTGAACAAGTGCAGCTCGGACCTCCAGCAGCGTTTCCGTAACGAGAACATCACAGAGGATGAGCTGATGGAACTGATGCAACAATTTATCAACGAGGCCAAGAAAGGCGAGCATAAACAATGCGGCTGGCCTGACACGGCGTATGGAGTGTCTAAAATTGGAGTGACGGTACGATTGATTAGTATTTTTACATGCTGGGATCTTAAAATGTGTAAAAATGAACCTGTAAACTCATTGTTATAAACCAGAGCTGATACAATATTAATAGACACTGATTATACTTATGTGTGTGTGTTTTAAGGTGCTGTCCATGATCCATGCTCGTCGTCTGTCCAAGGAGAGACCCAATGACGGGGTAACTAAAATATATAACTAACAATATAGAAATAACATATTCAGTGGGATTTTTTTTGTGTTTTTTTTTTTTTTTTTTTTTTTTTTTTTTTTTTTTTTTTTTCTTTTTTTTTTTTTTTTTTTTTTTTTTTTTTTTTTTTTTTTAAATTTCTTTTTTTATTTTTTTTTTTT
>VUQS01001122.1:10844-21835 GCA_015108495.1 Heterochromis multidens | reverse complement strand
CTAGCACAAAGTCTGATATAAAACCAATTCATACAACCGAGGTTATTAGCCTAGTTTATTTTGTAGAGCCCAATAGGTACACGATTAGGTACAGATATCCTACTGTTTTAAGAGGAAAATAAACATAATTTAAAGGTTCCAGTATGATCTGTGTAATATTGAATGACTCCTTAATGGAATGTTTTTGTAGCATCAGAGCAGCAGATAAGCCCAGTACATTTTTTATTTCAACTTATTGTTCCTGTGCAAAGTTAAATACTTTTAAAATCTTTTTTATCATTTTTTTTTAATCTGATTTTTATTTTAATTCAACATAGTTAAGTGTTCTCTGTAAACTTACAACTTCTACCCAATAAAAAGGGATAGTAAGTGCTTAGCCGTTGTTTCATTTATTCAAATTCCTCCACTGTGGAAAAAGTGGGCCAGGTTTGGCCATAAAACTCTGGGCTGAAAAGGGGCCCCACCCCGCCCCTGCTCAGTACTGTGCAAAAGTCTTGACTGACAAATAATTTCTCTATATTTTGCTTCTAAGGAGCCTCACCTTCTTTTATTATTTAAAATGGTCTTGGTCTTGAATTCTTCAGACTTTCTAAAGGTTTTTCAGTGTTTCTTTGGGCATTAGCTGCTTTTTCACTTGTTTTTAGTCCAGTCCTTGTATCTGACCCTTTTCAGAGGAATGTTTTTATTGTTTGTTAAGCCACTTATCACTGATCTATGAATGATATAAGCATAAAAAAGGCAACTAACTCAAGGAATGAACCAATGTTATGTCTCCACATAACAGACAACTTAGCAAACAACCAATTTTAAATTTTATCTTTAAGTACTTTGTTACTAGCAGTGTGTTACAAAAACACATCATTTGTTCCTATTTCTTTTGTCCAATCTACAATCCCAATTCCAAAAACTTGGGAGACTGTGTAAAATGTAAATAAAAACAGAATGCAATGATTTGCAGATCTCATAAACCTGTATTTTATTCACAACAGAACATAAAAAACATGTCAAATGTTTAAACTGAGAAAATGTATCATTCTAAGAAAAATATTAGCTCATTTTGATGGCTGCAACACAGCTCAAAAATGTTGGGACAGAGCTATGTTTACCACTGGTTAGTAGTGGATTTTTGGTCCCTCTCTTCTTTTAACAAACATCTGTAAAACTGAGGAGACCAGCTGCTGGACTTTTTACTTCTCAGAAGTAAAGATGGGCAAAGGTTCACCAATCTGTAAAAAAACTGCATCTATAAGTTTTGGAATAGAATAATGTTCCTCAACATAAAATTGCAGATTATGAATGTCTTATTATCTACAATACATAATTTCGTCAAAAGATTATGGGAATCTGCAGAAATCTAATTTAAAATGGACTGAAGTGATAAACTGTTCTGTGGCCAGACAAATCAAAATTTGAAATTCTTTTTGGAAAACATGGACGCTGTGTCCTCAAGACTAAAGAGAAGGGACCATCTTGCTTGTTATCAGTGCTCCGTTCAAAAGCCTGAATCTGATGTTATGGGGGTTTATTTGTGCCTATTGGCACCTTGCACATCTGGAAAGGCCATGCTAAAAAGGTATATACAGGTTTTAGAGGAACATATGCTCCCAACCAGACGATATCTTTTCCAAGGAACTTGTCATGTAATGTATGTACACACCAAACGCGTTGCCTTTTTGCAGAAAATTCATCCTCAAAAAACGCACTGTGAAAAAAATGAAGTTGACGTCAAACCATGATGAGCTGGTCCTGATGTTTCTAAACAAGAAAAAGAAGAAACTGAGATTTTGGGTTCATCCAATTGTCACGGGAAGGCATCAGCAGGGAGAATTTCATGGTTTGATCCAGGAGTTGAAGCTGTATCATGACCGCTTTCGTACATAGCCTATTTCAGAATGTCAGTGGGGCAGTTTGAACTCTTGTTGGCAGAGTTGGGACTACATCTGAGTAGGCAGAGAAATAATTTCAGAGAGCCAATTGACCCGGAGCAGCGTCTAGTTTTGTGTCTGAGGTAAAATAGTATTATTTTACTATTTGTATATTCAGTACCAGTTTTGTGCTACGAGCACACTTATTGCCAGATGCAGTGGTCTGATTCGTTAGATCTGTTTATTCAGATCCGAAAAATTGAGCTTGGTTCGAAAAAATAAATGCAGCAAATTCGTCCAGCGAAATTACGTGGTCGGTGTGAACGGCTGCATTAAGAATAGGTGAGTCTGAAAATATTTTTAACGCATAAAATATTCGCACAAATTTTATGTGTCCGGTGTGTAAAGGCCTTCAGCAGTAGAAGATTCCGTATGCTGAACTGGCCTGAACTGGTGAAAGGTACAGTGCATCCGGAAAATATTCACAGCGCTTCACTTATTCCAAAATTGATTCAATTAATTTTTTACCTCAAATTTCTGCACGCAATACCCCATAATGACAAAGTTTTTAAAAAGTTTGCTTGAAATTCTTGCAAATTTATTAAAAACAAAACTATAACATGTATATAAATATTCACAGCCTTTGCTCAATACTTTGGTGAAGCACTTTCGGCAGCAATTAAAGCCTCAAGTCTTTTTGAGTATGATGCTTGGCACATCTATTTTTGGGCAGTTTCTCCCATTCTTCTTTGCAGAACCTCTCAAACTCCATCAGGTTGCATGGGGGGCGTTGGTGCACAGCCATTTTCAGATCTCTCCAGAGATGTTCAATTGGGTTTAAGTATGGGCTCTGGCTGGGCCACTCAAGAACATTCACAGAATGGTCCCAAAGCCACTCCTATGTTATCTTGGCTGTGTGCTTAGACTAGGGCAAAGTTTCATCTTCCAACAGGACAATGACCCTGAGGTCCAGAGCACTCTGGAGCAGGTAAACATTAAGATTGTGTCTGTACTTTGCTGCATTCATTATTCCTTTGACCCTGCCTAGTCTCCCAGTTCCTGCTGCCGAAAAACATCCCCACAGCATGATGCTGCCACCACGATGCTTCACTTCTGAAGCGCTGAAGTTCCTAATGAGCACAGTGACCTCCATCATCCGTAAATGGAAGAAGTTTGAAACTCTTCCTAGAGCTGGCCACCTGGCCAATCTGAGTGATCGGGGTAGAAGGGCCTAAGTCAACTAATGAGTAGTGCTTAGTTTCCTCCAATCACGACACCTGGCATTTAGGACAAAGTTCAATCTTTGTTTCATCAGATCAGAGAATTTTGTTTCTTATGGTCTAAGAGTCCTTCAGGTGCCTTTTGGCAAACTCCAGACAGGCTGTCATGTGCCTTTTACTGAGGAGTCGTATCCATCTTGCCACTCTACCATACAGGTCTTATTGGTGGAGTGCTGCAGAAATGGTTGTCCTTCTGGAAGGTTCTCCTCTCTCCACAGAGCAACGCTGGAGTTCTGTCAGAGTGACCATCGGGTTCTTGATCATCTCCCTGACTGAGGCCCATCTACCCCAATCACTCACATTGGCCAGGCAGCTAGTTAGGAAGAGTCCTGGTGGTTCAAATCTTCTTCCATTAAAAGATGATGGAGGCCACTCTACTCATTGGGACCTTCAATGCTGCAGAAATTTTTCTGTACCCTTCCCCAGACCTCTGCCTCGATACAATCCTGTCTCGGACATCTACAGGCTTCGTGGCTTGGTTTGTGCTCTGACATGCACTGTCAACTATGGGACCTTATATAGACAGGTGTGTGCCTTTCCAAATCATGTCTAATCAACTGAATTTACCACAGGTGGACTCCAATCAAGTTGCAGAAACATCTGACAGACGACCAGTGGAAACAGGATGCACCTGAGCTCAATTTTGAGTGTCATGACAAAGGCTGTGAATACTTATGTACATGTTATATTTTTGTTTTTTATTTTTAATACATTTTCAAGAATTTCAAGCAAATGGGGTATTGTGTGTCAAATTTTGAGGTAAAAAATTAATTTAATCCTTTTTGGAATAAGGCTGTAACATGACAAAATGAATACTTTCCAGATGCACTGTGTGTGTGTGTGTGTGTGTGTGTGTGCGTGCGTGTGCGTATATATTATTATATACATATATATAAGAATGTAATAATAAACACTAAAGTATTTACTAAGTATTTATTCAGAGCACACCATCTGCGCATTTTACTTTCAAGGCAGAGCACATTTTATTACACACAATCACACTGATACTGTACAGTGTGCATTTTTTAAAACTGATCCCAGAAAGTAGGTTGAAAAGCTAAAGCTCATTCAGAGAGCTAAACTGCTTGGCTGATCACCGCAGATGTTACCAGAAGTTGTCTTGTTTTTCTTCATTTTTTTAACTCAGGGATTTCTTTTACCTATATCAGCAACTTTAATTCATGCAGAACTGATGTGTACAGATTGCTGAGTTATCTTGTGTATTCATAGTCAGTCACATAGCAAATGGTTGTCATGGAAATACTTTTACATGACCGTGACTTGTACTGATTAACTGTACATTGACCTTCAAAACTGAAGCTGAAAGGGAAAACGGTTAATGAATGCCATCCCAAAACATTTTTAGACATTTTGCAATAGTTCCTTTAAAAAAAGAAATAAAAAGGCCCCAGAAACTAAACAGACCCTCACATTCAGGTTTGTCATCTTGAAAATGGCTGTGAAATATGAAAGAGATGAAGGATGACAAGGTTAACTGAGGCTTCTCGCACTACTGTGAAGTTGTAGCACATTTTTTGGACAAAGAACCATAATGTGTAGTCTTGCAAAATCAAAGAGAAAACACAAAACTTGCCTGAGGGAGTGTTGTTATGAGATCCCTAAGACATTTATTTGACACTTTAAGATGCTCTTTTATGGTGTCCTCATTGGCAGATAACACACAAATAAGGCACACTTGCTTACAGTGGTCATCTAAAGTAAAATACATAAATTAGAAATGCAAAACGAATCCCATAAGTGAATCATTACTGTACTCATTAAAATCTAACTAGTTAAAGGGCACAGGGACTTCAGAAGGAGAATATACATAAATACGGCAATAACCCAAACACATCGACACAAGAAAATGGCCATTAACGTACTCACTGTACAGTACAATCATTACTGCATCACTACACTATTCAACACATTCAGGCTCCAGTGCATAAAATTCTGCGCAGGAATGCGCATATGCATTTTTCCTTTAGATTTATAAAGCCATGAGTACACATTAGCGCCCTTTATAAAACTCAATCATTGTGAAATGTTACACATGTGCAAGAGCCTGATTTTCACTCCCATCTTTAACCATGAACGGATGCAGATCCTCTCTTTAGTCTTCATTTGCATATAAAAATGGCTCTTTATGCCACAAGTCATTTCAAATGGCAATTAATACAGCAGCAAAGAAGAAGCATATTTTCACTGAATATTAAACTGTGACACTGTGCATAGAGGTGGAGAAAAGGAAATGTGCTTTACCCAGTCAGTGGTTTCAGGTCTACATTTTTTAATCACAAACATTAAAAAAAAAGCAACCAACGAGGGCCAATAAAACAACATCCACACAAGGAAAACATTATTAGCCACTGCTGCAGCCACTTACAGCACCCACAATTACAATAATAAGTAATATTAACAGAAATAGGAGGCCTGAGAAAATTTAATACACACTAAATTATTTAGAATGGAAATGGACATCTTAATAAGGCTTTTTTGTGCAAACAGAATTTTTTTTTTTTGGAAATTATTGATAAATGTAACCTCTGAAATTTGCTTTCAGTGAACAGGGCTTGGAATTAATTTTAAACATTTCAAAATCAGGGGTGGGTACTCTTCAGGATCCAGGGTTTTTCTAGCCTTTAACGTAAGGACGGGCAGCTACAAGTTCGAGTTGTAAATTAGTAACTCGGCAGGTTGCTGGTTTGAGTCCCTGTTAATATAGTGGCAGCCCCCTCTGTCTTAGATGACTATTTTTGTATATTCTAGTTTTGTTTTTCTTTCCTGGGAAAAAAAAATAAAACCTATAATGAACAAAAACCTGACCAAACCAGTATTTAAAACCAGTTGTTCTACACTGTTGCTACCACTGGACTGAATATTAGATTGCTGTAATTGTGTGTGGTAATTTATGGAAATTTAGGTAGCAGATTTGTGGGAATCAATTAAGTTATGCACAATCCCACACTGGATTTTAATCACTGATCAAATACCGCTTTATCTTGTTTTTTTCTTTCAACTTTATCATATCAGACTTTGCTAGACCTAACAAAAACAGGTGTATGCATGGTGTGAAGTATGTGTGAGATACACACATTCTCACCAGATAGTCCTATAAATACCAGTTTTTGTGCGTAGAAGGGGGAAATGTGTGTTTTTTGTTTTGTTTGCACATACATTGTTTATACATCTAGCCTTTGGTTTGGTGACTGAAGTGACACCCTGTTATGCATCTCAAATAATGTGAAATAATGGCTTCTGTATTTCATGTACACAAACAATTACTTTTTTTATAACTAAAAAAAAAGACTGGTAATTTAGCATGAGGCACTTGCCATTACAGAAAAAATGAAGAAATACAGACATCCTCACTCCACTGTTTGAAAACTGTCCTCAGCAGAATGCAACAATCACTGCTCATCACCAAGAAAAATTGCAGATTACAACTTTCACAAGATTTTCTTTTTAAACTGATGAGGCAACATGTTGGTAACTCTGACAAACTGGCCGTAGGCAGTCCATAAAGAAACACATGGGGAGAGCTGAGAATTGTTAAGTAGACCTCACATTTACTGAAAAATGTTGCTTATGGAGAAATGTAGTAAATTATAAATTATATTGTGCTCTACACAGAGCTTGTGTTAAGTGATAATTCTGCATTTTCTAAGCAATTCCATCTATTCAATGTATGAAAAACTTAGAAGTATTAGTAGACAATTTGCATTTTGGAATGAGGAGCTATAGGGCAGCAATCTCTGCCTGCTCTCTTAATTTGTCTCAGTGTCATTTCTCCTCTCAATCACGGAGATGCCACAGACATTACAGGCAGGCCATGGACCCTGCTGAGAGTGCAAACAGTGATGGGTATCAGTATTGACATTGGTCTAAAAGGATCAGTTAGCCTTCTCTTTACCCTGCAGGCCTCATGATTCACTATTCATACAAAAACAGCCTGCAAATGCACTCCTCCCCCAGTGCTCTTACTCTCTGGGGCTCTCTGAGAAAACACAAGGAGCACTACTGCCTAATGCCCCATAAAATTCTGACATCACCTTTCCACAGGAGAGGAGGACACACTCGATTTGATAGGCTAATTGTGTGTGGCATAATTAATCAATGTCTCCTGAACGAAAAATTCCCACAAGTAGACTCCCAATGTCGCATGAATGCCGACAAAAGCATAGATGGTAATTAAATTTACATTTATTTATTCTCCTTTACCATGTGATTTAGTCGTTAATGGAAAATATTTGTCATTTCCTCTCACAGGAAGATAGACGTGCCTGACAGCTGTGCAAGATGGGTTAACATCACGTCAGCAGGGCAAGACTTGACTGCAGAGATAGCCTTTACATCATTAGAACCTGTTTTTTTTTTATAATGTAATTTTTGCCCTCTCTGTTTAACACAGGAAATTGCCATACTTAAAAAGCATGCTGGATAACTGCTGGCCTCAACATAATGTGAAGTGCTGCAATACACCAAAAAAGGCAAGAAGGAGACATGCATATTAGTAAACATAGGTTGGAACAATGCACAGCTCTTTTAAGAAATTGCATTCAGCACATTTATGAAGACCTCAATTATACATGTCATATTTTGAATTGAATTCAATACAATTTTATGTATATAGCGCCAAATCACAACAACAGTTGCCTCAAGGCACTTTATATTGTAAGGTAAAGACCCAACAATAATACAGAGAAAACCCCAACAATCAGACGACCCCCTATGAGCAAGGACTTGGCAACAGTGGGAAGGAAAAACTCCCTTTTAACAGGAAGAAACCTCCAGCAGAAACAGGCTCAGGGAGGAGCAGCCATCTGCCAGGACCGGTTGCGGGTGGGGGAGGGAGACAGGACAAAAGACACACATAACATAAAAAGCAAACATAACTTCTGTTACTCTATGAGGCAGCTTTAAATGTTGCAATACATAATAAAGATAGTAAAGATACTACTAGTGAAACCATGACAATCTGCCCATTTGCATTTTAGCAAGTGTGACAGCCACTCTTAAATTTTGTAGGTTTACCATAAAAAATTGTGATTGATCAAAACAAAAATCCTAAAATTATTTTATGCAAAAAGAAACAAATGAGTCTATTTAAAAAAAATAAATAAAAATGTATTTAAATAAGCCAAAATGACAAATAGGTGAGTGGTAAAAGCTTAGCTTAACTATCGACACATTAACAAAGTTAACAAACTGATTCCTGCAATGGTTCAGCAAACAGATCAATTTTAAACGTCACTTTACTTTGCTGTCTCTTCCCCGTTATGAAACAAACAAGTAATCAGTGTCTACAATTCATACTGTGTACAATTACCAGCCGCCTGTAGCAAATATCTTGAGAAAGCTGCAAAACAACATTTGAATAAATCTCACAAACAGAAGACAGGTCGATGGTCGTCATGGGTGCAGAGAGACTGTACTGTGGATGTTGAACTTCACTGTGGTAAATTACAAATCTTGGTTGAGCTAAAGGGTTACCCATTGTCTTAAGAATTTCAATGACTGCCTGCAATTCAGCTAAATGAAGAGCAACGTAGGGGATGAAATGTGGCAGAAAAATACTAATTCCAAACTTGCTCTTCAAATGCCCCACATTAAAATAAGCTGCAGAGACAGAGAAGAAGTTACATAAATCCCACACACAGTATCGAAAGGCATAATGACTTTTAAGTTTATGTTTACAGATACTGTTCCTCTGAGTGAATCACTGTATGGAAAACAGTCAAATAAGCTTAATTTCCCAGAGCAATCACAGGGAAGGAGTCATTTCAGCAGTAAGGAGTGCAAGCCACAGATTAACAGCTCCCTGGTGGCAAAAGTGTAAATATTGTTCTGACCCTAAAAAGCTTATGTGTGGAAAAAATATGCTAGGATGAAGGTAAAGAGAGAGGTTTAAATGCTTTTGTCACTTTGACAAGACAAAAATAACTTATAACCACTGGCCTCCAGTCCAGCAAATTAGCAGTGGGGAAGAAAACAATTTAATAGTGCATATGCTTGTTTAATGTATTTTTATTTTTGGAAAGGCATGTTTAATCAAAAGGCATTGTTATTAAAGCATAATTAAAAATTTGTTAATTTAGGGTTCCAACTTTTTTTTTCCATGACTGACTGTTTAGTCTACGAAAAGTTAAGAATGGAGCAGTTTGTTTGAAGGAACAGCATTCAACTTACTTGTCAAAGGCAAACAGCACACCACATTAGTGCAACTGGCATGTAAAAATTTCACAAGAAAAGTTTAAATAGATAGAAAACATAGGGAAAGTTTATCAAACTGGACCTGACCTACAGTAAAGAGAAATATGACGTATCTTTATTATACATTTAATTGTATTGCTACTTGAAAATTGTGTGCAAAAATATTTCTGATTGGTGCAACATATATACAAACATTATATTTCATTTATAGCTTTAAGGAATTTACCTTGTGTGTCTTGCTGGAGACCTGCACCATAGAAAAGGCAAGACAAGTCTGTATTCTACATAAAGCTTTTAAGTTGTACATACACTACAGGACTATGAGAGATCATACACCAGGACACAACACAATGACTTTGTACGGTTGAATATTTACTACAATATAACTAAGTATAATCTTCATTCTTTCCACTGGGAAATTATACTGTTCCAGCAGTAGCCAAAAAGTTCCAACAACTGGCCAATAAAAATCAAACATATACTTAGATTTAAATTTGGTCCATCTACCCTTGAAGTTCATTTTCATGAGCATGTTCAGAGAGGGCTTCCAGCATGGTGGCTATATTTAGATCACTCAGAGTAAGTCTTGTTCTGTCCCCTTGCACTTGTGCCTATGTTGTGTGCACTAGATTTCCTCTACTGTGTCAAAACAGTGAACCATCAGCTTGACTTTTATTCTGTAGAAGTGAAGGAACTTGCTAGCAGCCAAATCTTGCAAGTCGGGCTGGTGGTTAGCAAAGCTCGTGTTGGTGTGGCCAAAAAAATACAGCTTTTTCAATGCACGGTGTGCTGGAACAAAATGGCATGTGTCACAGATCAGGTCTTCCCTCAGATACCTCAGGATGTTAAATGTTAAGTTGAGAGTTTGACCTTGGAGGACAAGAGAACGGTGCACAACCTTGTGAATGTTTTCAGTTACAGCCCAGAGTTTCCAAAACTGCTGGACAATAGCCAGAGACCCCAATTTTATCACCAGTGATGATCCGCCAAACGAGAGTGGAGTGAGTTTGAAAGATAAGCTGATGACTGCTGTCTGTGCAAATGTGGTGAAAATGTAGGCATGATCATAACAGGACTTCAGGGAGCAATTAAAAAAAAATAGTTGCGCTGAAAGCCACCCGGGTATGCACAAGAAGGGTACCCTGAAGGGAACACTGGCCAAATTAAAAACAGGTACAGTTTTTAATTTTTATGTGCCAAACCCCTGAACTTTTTGGCACACCTTGCAAGAGGACACCAAAGAAAAGAGTAAATCTAACCATCTCAAACAATCATAAATGTAAGATGTAAAACCAGTAAATATTAATGTGAAGCAAAAAGCTATGGTAACATGATCAAGCATAGAGACTCCATTCATTTAAAGTGAAGGTCTATTTTTACTGCAATGGATTTACAGTTTGACTTATTGTCAGAACAGTATATCAAAAGACCAAACTAGGCCAAACAATAGATTGTTATTTATACACTAACTGCTATACAGTGTTGAGTGTAACACGTTACTGTAATCACATTACATTTTTCAATAATGCATGTGATACCTTACTGTACTAAATTCAGTAATTACATTACAGTTGCAATTATGTCATTACTCGCGTTACAAAGGTTCTTCAGTTATCTGCACGCGGGGCGGACA
>VUQS01001117.1:0-15448 GCA_015108495.1 Heterochromis multidens | reverse complement strand
GCCGGAGATCCGACGACTGGAAAGGCGGCGAAAGCGGGGCTGGAAACCCGGGAGCTGGGATAGCTGCGGGAGCCGAGTCTGGAACCGCAGCAGCTGGGATAGCTGCGGGAGCCTAGCTGGTAGCCGCGGCGGCAACTCGGCTCCAGGAGCCGAGTTGCGGCCGCGGCTACCAGCTAGGCTCCCGCAGCTATCCCAGCTGCTGCGGTTCCAGACTCGGCTCCCGCAGCTATCCCAGCTCCCGGGTTTCCAGCCCCGCTTTCGCCGCCTTTCCAGTCGTCGGATCTCCGGCTCAGCCCCCGCGACTTGTCGGCTGCTGCACGGCTCGTCAGCTGCCACTTTCCACTCGCCGTTCTTCTCTCTTTGTTCTTCACTTCTCTCCGTCAGGTCTCGGCGTCCTCATCAAATAGGGGAGGCCTAATTGACTCACGCCAGCCCGGTGTGCTGGCCGGCCTCCCCCGACGCCACGCCCTGACTCAGCTGCCACAATGAGTTTTTTAATGACAGGAGAAAGGCAGGAACCTCTGCAGACATTCAGAGATAGCAACTTGTGAATAAAATGTAAAGCACAATGGTGTTCATTATTTTATTTCGTTGGTGGTGGTGATGTGTATTCATAAAGACCAGATCAGAGGAAGGAAGGAAAGGTTTGGGATTGTCAAAACCAGGTTTAGGGCTTATCCATGTTTATGATGTTTACAAGCACAAGTACAAAATGGGACGCTGACCCAGATTTCAAGCTTTGACTGAGGTCTTCACTGACGTCATGGCAGCAATTTTTGGTGGAGACGCCTGATGATCTGAGAAGCCCTCTGAGCTTGAGCTTTGCTGGAAATCCTACACAAACTATGACATCAACCTGTTAGTTTCCCCATTTGGGAGCTCATTTGCAAGTTTGTTGTATCTACGAGAAGGAAAAATTGCTCAAGAAACCCACTGATGAGAGAATAAATCCTACGTAGGGAAATTTAAAACAAAAGATTTGGTCCAATTTCAGAGGTCTGCCTTCAGATGAAGAAAAACAGTGACAGAAAATGATTCATAACATGTCATCACTGTAAAGATATTGGGTTTCCTGAGGATAATTTCAGCACAATAGATGATATGAACTGTCTCAGACTTTTGTAATTACATGATTGTTTCATTGTCTTTCAGTTGAATCAAGTGGAAGCACGAGAGGAACTTCCAGGAAACCAGACCCTTCAGATTCAGTCAGTGAGTACTGTTGTTCACTTATTATAAGCCTTAATTTGACCAGGGGTTTCACTTCCTGCTCAGATAATGAGTCATAAATCCGCTGCTGTACCTCCTCAAATTTTTGTTCATGGGTTTTCTTCTGGGCGGTGTTCATCAGCGTGAGCACAGCAGCAAAGGAAAGCTCTACAAATACACCATTGTATAGCAATAATCAAAATTAGGCCCCCATAAATCTCTGAAGGATTTGGTCATCGGTTTGGTTCCCTGCCGAGCAGTTATGCCAATGTGGAGGAAGCTGCACATGCTCAGTGCGGCAGGGGTCGTAGGTGGGGCTGGAGGTTGCTGCTGTTGGAGTTATGGGAGCAAGCTGAACCCAGCCCTGAAGTGCTGAGAGAAGTGGAAACCATTACAGATGCTGATTTACAAGAGCGCTGCTGCTGCCGCTGCTGCCCTGGCCCCCGTTCTGCACACGATGACGAGATTGTGCTGATTTTTCCTTCTCTTCATTAAAGTCACAAGGAAACTCCCAGAAAGCAGGGCAGAGGAGAGACAGTGAAGTCTGATTCAACACACAGTGTCTAAAACAACAAAAAATAATGCATGATGACTTTAAAACACACTGAGCTGATTTGAGAAAACTGAATATGGGCAGAGTGAAAATTGTGCCACAATTAAGCATTACTCTTCAAAGATTTTGGACTACAGCAGCAAAAGATCTTGATCTACTTAGAGTGTTAACACAGCAATCTAAATGTGAGACCAACAATCAAAATGTCTCCAAGTAAAATTTCAGTGGTTAAGGTCTGGTTAAGATTAGGCAACTAAAAGTATGCCACTCCACAAAAACAGCCACTTTAAGATAAAGGTCAGTGATCAGTCAGATGATCCCCTATGAAGCTCTCGACAACAGAAGATGTGAAACATCAACATTTGAGTCTAACGAACTACACCACTGTGGCATGACTTGAACGCCACCGCCACTAAGCTTTGTTTGGTGTAATGACTTCTGGAGCCTCATTGAGTCACTTGTTAACAAACACTTTTTCTGGCACACATAAAGGCTTCAAATTCATGAGTGGGATATTTACTGATGTATTTTAGTGTAACCCCAGGCCTTAATTTCAAGCATCGAACAAACAAGTGGAACAATGCTAAGTAATTTCTGGTTCTAGAACTCATTCACTAACAATTTTATTGAGACTAAAAAAAAGCTCAGTCTTATTCTAAATAAAATAATGTTAAGGTTACTGAGGAGGTAATGTCATTTAATAAGCTTAAAACCTAAGACTGTTATTCATGTACAGTGAGAGAAAAACAAATTTTTTCTGACAAATCTCAGTCTTTAATATCAGTTCAATGCACAGCCAGTCTTATTTCCCACTCCAACACTCTTGAACTTTTTTTCCCAGGATGCTCTGTCAGCGCCATCGGCGATGTAGTGTTCTTGGTGGATGGCTCCTGGAGCGTCGGCAGGCCGAACTTCAAATATATACGCACCTTCATCTCAGCGGCGGCCGGAGCCTTTCAGATTGGCGAGGAAAAAACACGGGTGGGCGTGGTCCAGTACAGTGACGACACCCGGACTGAGTTCAACCTAAACGATCACCAGACCCGACCAGCACTGCTGCGTGCCATTGGCTCACTGCCATACAAAGGAGGCAACACGAACACAGGTGACCTATTAATGGCATTTAGTTTTGGAAGGTTTTCTATTTTCTCTTCAGTTCTGTGGATTTTTCAGCAGATATGCTGTTGCAACCCCAATTATTATTATTATTATTATTATTATTATATCATTATCATTAAAAAGAGTAATTAGATATAAAACTTGAACTTCTCTTATAACTTATATTGTATATAGAAATATTTTCTGCCATTTAATTCACATAGTTTTATTACGACAAATTGCATAACATATATTATATAACCATATATAACCAGAAAACTTAAGAGTTCTTATTATATTCATTTTCTGACCCCCTAAAAGTATTTGCTGAGTCAAACTGACCTGGGACATTTTAAACCAGCACACCATTTTTAAGAGGTATGTTTATCTTTGGTAGCAAGCATAATAGTTTTTTAATAGATGGCTGTTAAACAGTCATTTCTTTTTCTGAGGTGAGCGCTCGTTTCACGTGTGTCTCACTTGGCTTGCTTGACAAATATGCAAGCAAATCTGTGGGCTGTAGGGGAATTAAAAACACATCCATTAATGTACAGGGAAGCAAAATTATAATCACATTACACACAGTTTGACTTGTTGAAAAAGCAATAAACACACTCTTGTCAGAGCCACTTGAGTTAAAATGGGATTGTTATTGCAAGTGAAGTCATTTAAATTTGGGGGTGTGGCTCTGATCTGGGACCTCCCCGCCCTTAAATGGGTATACATGGAAAGTTGAATGTGAGGAGAGCAACAACAGGACTCACTGACAGAACAGAGCAGGCACTGATAATAAGAGAAATTATATTGATTAAGTCAGAAACAGCATGAAATGGAGGAGCTGGAGTGGAGGTGGGTTGCAAAGTGGCTTGCAGAGGTAGCAGCAACTGTATGAAGCATTTTAAATAGCATACCCTATACGAGATCAGCTGATCTGCCAGGAGTGCAGCTGAATTTGCATAGCCTGCTACATCTGTGCTTAATTCCTCAAACTTCACAGACCACATACAAAATGTTCAGAAGGCAGATTGAGAAAATTAAAAGTAATATAGATTTTCATCTAAAAAAAATACATTGAATTTATAGCAAACCTCAAAGAAAATGTGATAAATGCAACTCAGAGAAATAAATGGCAAAAAGTTTGCTTGTGGATTTCTAATCAGGATTGTGTTCCATGTTTCATCCTTCTATAATATCTCTGTGTATCTCTGTGCAACAGTGTACTGCTGTGTTTGAGTTTCATTTTACAAAAACTGAACTTTCCTTATCATCCTATATTTTACATCTAAGAACCCCTAGTGGAGTAAAACCTCTCTCTCTCATTGGTCCAGGTGCTGCTCTCGACTACATCCTGAGAAATACTTTCATTGAGGCGGCTGGCGCCAGAAATGGTTTCCCCAAAGTGTTGGTGATCATCACAGATGGGAAATCTGAGGATCCAGTGGAGAGCTATGCCCAGCAGCTCCGGAGCATTGGGGTGGAGATCTTTGTCCTCGGTACATAGCCAGAATAAGTTTATTACACTCCACATTACATTTTCCATTCGTATTTAATGCTTTTAGCAGGGGTTTGTAACAAAAGCAACCTGTGGTAACATGGTAATGGAATAAGGTTAAATTCCTACATCATTAACCTACAAGCAAGCGATAGCAGGTTTTATGTGTGTTTATGCTCCGGCTTCACTCAGACTTTCCACAAACTCAGATGAAGAAACACCACTGGGATGTTGCTAATTAAAGAGGGCTGGTAGTTCAGTAATAATAACAGCTCATCTTTTGCAGTCAGTGGAAACAGATCACTGACAGAAAACTGCTTAGTGAAACATGAATGGTTTTTAGTTTTTGCAGGAGAAGCACTGTAAACTTCCCCTGTGTTCCCTACAGACATCTTATCAGCCTGGCCATCATGTTTCTGGAGGTTATCCAGGCTTTAAGAGGATTTTTAAAGGTGGGGTTTTGTGGAGTTCTCTTAAATCATAAAGTAACATGGCTTCTTTTGGCAGTTTTGGGTTTTGAACTTTTGTGGGACTACTGTCATGTGTTTTATTGAAACACTGTAAGGAATCAACACGCAGTATTGGAGGAAGTAATGGTGGATGCTCTGTGTCTCTCATCAAAAGGTTGGTGGGTTTAAACACCAGCTCCACCAAGCAGGCACTCTTAAACCATATCATAGCTGACCCTCTCTAAAAGCGATAAAAATACTTGTTAGTAAGAACCTCTCTCTCAATGGAAAGTTCACAGGATGCCAGTTTTTTAATTAAACTTTGAATAAACTGTGAACTGTGAATGGGTACAGCTCTTCCAACAGTGTCAAAGTTTTACAGAGGAATATAGTGTCATAAACACATGGACCCTTTTCATATTTACTGCCCATGTTGTCAGACTTTCCAGCCAATGTGGAACAGAAAAGCTGGAGAACTTTTAATATGCAAACGTGGAAAACAAATGCTCACTTAACTTTGTTACAGATTGCTCATTTCATCCAGTATTTACAGACCTGGCGCAAATGCACCCGTTACCTCCTCACCCGATGCCAGTGACTTTACAAGGATGGCTAGGAATTCACTGGTGTCGCCTCAGCTTAGCTCAGAATGAGGAATCATCTCTAAATTTGGCCGGCATTGACAACCACAACAATTTCCACATGTTCATGAAGAACCATCCACTCTGCTTTTACCACAGCTTTGAGTTTGTGGTTTGTCTTTTTCCCCTGTAGGTATCCAACAAGCAGATGAAGAGGAGATGAGGCTAATGGCCTCCACCCCTTACAGCAGTCACATCTACAGTGTGGCCACCTTCGACATGATCAAGAACGTACAGACAAAGCTCATTGCTCGGATGTGTGCTGGTGTAGAAGATCAGCTCAATGCATTCGTCAGTGGAGATGAACGTGAGACATCTTTAAAACTACTTTCATGCCTAGTCTGAGTTGTAAATGTACATTTTCCTGAATGTCATTTGGACCTTTGTTTTTACATTTTAATATGGTTGAAACAGTAGTTTGATGTAGTTTGGCATATACACTTATTGAATAAGTTGAAAAAAATTTAAAGAAGATAGATTTTTTTCATGTCTATATTTGAGGTTTCAACGGGCAGATAATCAAAATAGCAAGTATATTTAAGTAGTAATCAATCATAAGAAACCCATTTAAACTTTCAAAAGTCCTGTAATTTACTAATTACATGTAGGCCATTATTTTAAATTACTTCAGCATTTATTCTGTAAACTTGTGCACCTTTTTTTTAATTTAATTTTTCAAATCTATGATACTCTAATTGTGATTCTGTCTCTGATTTTTGCAGTCGTTGAGCCAGCCTCCAACCTCCAAGTCCTGGAGGTAGTCTCGAAGTCCATGCGGTTGATATGGGATCCCTCCATCGGAGATGTTTCTGGATACAAGATTCAGTTGATCCCCATGATGGCTGGCAGCTTGCGTCAGGAATTGTATGTGGGCCCAGGCCAGACGTCGGTGGTGGTCAGAGGTCTCTCTCCGGAAACAGAGTACCAGATCGTTCTGTTCGCCCTGAAGGGAATGACACCCAGCGAGCCCATCACAGCCATGCAGAAGACACTGCCAGTTAGAGTCTCACTGGGTGAGTACCATACAATGAAGGTACATGTTTACAAAGACACTCCTCTTTGACTGCATAGATTCATCACTAAAATGTGTCTAAGTGTATCACCAGTTTAAATGGCAATCTTTTAAACGCTGAACTGAGTTTGGTTTGAATCGTCTCATCCAGCTTCAACTTCAACTTACCATTCAAGCTAAGCTGCAACTTAAACACTCACAATGCATCATCAGGTGTGATCAAAAAGTTCTGAGAACAGGTCAATAAAAAAACTTACTTCATTTCACCCTGTGAGGTCTAAGTCATCATCTACGACGGCCCCTAACCCCCTAACTTCCCTGATTGCCAAGACTTTGGATAGCAATGAAAAAAAAAACAAATTCTGATAGCATAGGGATAGAGTTAGAGCCAGGGTCATGACTAATTAGACCTCAAAAGGCCTCAGAGTGACTGATCTCACGTTCAAGGTCATCTTATTGGGCATGTCCAATCACTCAAATGGCTCCCTGGAAGTTCCATTCTGGAACAGTCCAGGGTTTTCAGGCCTTAAAGCAGTGAGTCAGGTGAGGAGCAAGTGCCAGGAGCATGCTCATCATTTTTTCACGAGCTGTGCACAGTGAATTTGTCCTTTGGGTGAGTCTGTTAGCATGGAGTTCTACCGTAATGTCCTGAGTCTTCTGAGGTAGAACATTAAGAGGAAGTTATCTGAGTTGTGGTATGTACCACCTGGACCACTCACTAGATTAGAAACTCAAGCTGAGGGATCACTGTTTTGACACAACAGAGATCGAGCGCCCATTGCAGATAGAGGTTGTTCATACAATGTATTGTCTTTACAGGACTAACTCATGATGGTAAATCTTTCCCATCACCACCATTCTGTAGCTCATCATTAGCTTTCTCCAAGGATAAACACCTTTAGATATCATTGTCATTGAAGAATAAAGAAATTGACAGTCAACTTTGTATTGTGGGTTTTTTATTCTTCTCATCCAGAGTGTTCCCTTGGCGTGGATGTGCAGGCTGATGTTGTCCTCCTGGTTGATGGATCCTACAGTATTGGTCTGGCAAACTTCGCCAAAGTAAAAGCCTTCCTGGAGGTGTTAGTGAACACTTTTGACATTGGGCCAGACAAGGTTCAGATCAGTTTGGTCCAGTACAGCAGGGATCCTCACCCTGAGTTCTACCTAAACACTCATCATGATCGGAACGCCGTGGTCAAGGCTGTGCGAAATTTCCCATATCGTGGCGGCTCCACTAACACCGGCAAGGCCATGACTTACGTCAGGGAGAGGATCTTCCAGACCTCCAGAGGAGCACGTGCCAACGTTCCCCGCGTTACCATCCTTATCACTGATGGGAAGTCATCCGATGCCTTCCAGGAGCCAGCCACCAGGCTGAGGAATGCTAATGTTGAGATCTTTGCTGTGGGCGTTAAGGATGCTGTGCGAAGTGAGCTTGAGGCCATTGCCAGTCCACCTGTAGAGACCCATGTGTACACTGTAGAAGACTTTGATGCCTTCCAGAGGATTTCCAAAGAACTCATTCAGTCCGTCTGCCTGAGGATTGAGCAGGAACTCCGCGACATCCTCCAGAGACGTAAGTAATGCTGTTATAATCCTCTATGCAGATGACACTGTGCTATGTTGGGCTTCATTTGACTAAAGTGCATGTTTTTAGGGTTTTAGAGTTGTGTACATTTTAAATGTTTCTTCGGATTAACATATATTCTATCTCTGCTTTTTGATTTTTTTAAATTCGACATTTGTTTAGATTCTGTGTTATTTACGTAAGAAAAGAAAGCAATCCTTATTTTAATCAGATTGAGGTTGCTTTAAACAGTTACTTACATCCTAGCTTTAGCCATAAAGATGGATGTTAATCAGTTTTACAGTTTGAATCCCTATTTAACATGGTTGAAACAACAACGTTGTCTCCCGGGTGAAATCATCACAGAAGGTTGACGGATGTTACGTTGATATATACGTTGTGTAATAGAGTTTCAGTCAGACTGTCTGTTACAAAGCATGAACTATCAATCAGGCTATTGCAATGAAGAAATTAAATCTATGTGATTTGATTCAACAAATTTGGCAGCTAAATGGTTGGGAAATGTCTACCACATAACTTCCTCACATTACATAACTAGTTTTAACATAGCCTGTTTTTTTTATTTTTAAATAAACAAAACTTTTAAGCCATTTACGTTTATCTAAATGCAAATTCTGTCATTTAACTTAACGTGAACTTAATACATCTAACCTATCCCAACTATTGCCTCTCTGCCCTTGATGTCCTCATTATAAACCTGTAGATCAATGTATTGTCAGAAAGCATATCAGAGTCGGCCACCAGACTGGGAAGTTGGAAGTTTGACATTTTTACTCTTCTCGTGATTGAGAATATCAAGTTTTCATTTTTTCTAATCTATAATCATTGATGATAAAAAAAACTGTCATTGAATAAAATTTTCTTTTGCTAGAAAGTCTGACAAGGACATTCAGGTGACATCTAAGACATACATCAAGCCGACAGGGAACTTACTTCTCTCTGCACAAGTTTTATTTTTTCAATCTCAGCTAGAAATCAAGAACATAATAATTAAGAACATATTAAGGCATCATTCAGCATCATAGTTTTAGGATTTTAAAGATTCATTCATGATTTTTTTTTTTAATGTCAAGCTGTTGTACCTGACTATGAATTGTATACCAATACCTGCCTTGTGGATGAAAGGAAGCAGATTCAAGCCCCAGATAAATATGAGTTATGGTGTTGCTTCTGATTGTAATCAATTCTTTAATACTGTGAAAACTAAATTTGAAGGTTTGAACCATTCACTGTTCATCTTGGCCTATAAGACTTCAGAAACCACCAGTCTGCAACAGAATTACTGCATTATGATTGATTTCAGCACATTTTTACTGCTTTGGCCATTAATTCTGAGGATTCTCAGTTAGGCTGGAGGATTCAGTTCTCCGGATTTCTTCATGTGATGAACACCTTTGTTCAGCTCAGTCAGCAGCATTGTGACAATGGCTGGTCTTGAGGCAACAAACACTACATTTGAGTACCACGCTACAGGTACAAAACAATTACTCAGTACAAATCATACAAAATTATACAAAACTCTTGTGCAGTGTCACTTTTCATGAACATGAGCCTTATGTGTTCCACACCATTTTTTTATACTGTATTATTTCAGATAAATTATTCTGATTTCCTTTGCAGAGAATTATATTCTTTATATTGATAGATAGAGATATCTTTATCCTTCCTGTGCTCATTTGCTAAATTACATTTAAAGGACTTTGTGTATAAGCTTTGTTTAATTATTGGCACAAGATAACTCACCAGAACCAACCACAGTCCACAGTTTATTAGTTTTATTTCTTTTCAGAATTTGCTGAAGACTTTAATAGACTTTCAAACATTTCCATTTGTTCAGCAAATACACTTTTCATCTAAAACTGCCACAGTGTTCACACAATAATGAAAAAGTACAACATTAAAAACTATAAACAAGTCCAGCATCCTGTTGGTCTCTATTTTGGGGTTAATTTCAGAGATTTATCTTGCTTTCTATCTTTATTTATTTTAAACAAGTTCAACACATGTTGTTAGTTTTTCAAGATTTTCCACACCAAACAAAAGCTTCCTCCTCCTCCTAACCACCAAACTGCTTTTATTTATTTTCATACAGTACTATGAACAATGTCTATGCTTTTGATCAAACCATGGGTTGAGCATAATAATTAGAAATAATTTTTTTATTTGAGCACAAGTTATAAAACTACTAGTTAACTAGTGTTATTTGGAACATGTGCAGTAATCAAATCAAGATTTTAACAGTTAACTACAGCAGCAGTCGGATGTAATTCTACCACCCTGCAAGGTTGAGGAGAGTACATAACAGTACCACCAGCCGTCCACATGGACGGATTACTTTCATGTCTCTTTTCAGAGCGTGTCTTTTTCAGCTGAAGCCTCTTTTTTGCCTCAATGTGTAAAACACATGTCCACCTTTTGATCTTTCAAGGACAGGGAGAGTTTCTGCATGTGGAAATAGGGTCAAATAGTGCTTTGCAGAGATGTATTTGCATTTGTTTAAACCAAGCCAGAGCAGCAGATGACTCAGTGTGTTACCACACAAGGACAGTGCAGACTGTCAGGTGTGCTGCCTGTCACGTAAACAAGACTTTGAAGTGCAGTTCTTTGTGCTGAAGTCATCAGCCACCCCGAAATGTCTGGTAGTCCAGTTTAAACACGAAACATGTTAAATCACAAATCCTGTTTCATCCACTTATAAAAGGCCAATAATAATTGTTCAGCATTTGCCAAAAAAAGCTTCCATGTCTG
Source organism: Heterochromis multidens (assembly GCA_015108495.1). Classification (NCBI taxonomy): domain Eukaryota; kingdom Metazoa; phylum Chordata; class Actinopteri; order Cichliformes; family Cichlidae; genus Heterochromis; species Heterochromis multidens. Next base: position 4,655 of record VUQS01001117.1, on the reverse strand, counting down.
GCAGCGCTAAATGTGACTCACACCAGCTTTGATTGCCAATTATATAATCCTTATATAATAATGACTTTATGTCAACAAAGAGAGTGTGCAGGAGCCCAACTTAAAAAGCTCTTACAGCGAACCTCAGCCCTCCTGATGTTGGATGATGGCACTGTCAGATATTATTATCTGCCTTGTAGGTCAGTTCTTCTTATTCTACTGTTGTCTGTTTTAGATGGAGGTCCTGGTGGTTTATTCTCATGTGCAGAATCACTTTATATTGTGATGAAGGTTCAGCTCAGAGATCTGTATTTTGTGCCATCTGTCACTAATGTTCTATGGATAACAGCCTTAGAGAAGAAGAAAAAAAAAACAGCTTCCAGAAAATATGAATCGTAGAACTGCTTTAGTTTTTCCACTAGAAAGACTGAGCTGATTGATGATGCAAGTCTCAGTCTGTTGGCCAGCTGCTTGAAGTAATGTGTTCATTGTGTCTGAAAAATCAATAACAGGGAGATAAGTTGCAAACTTCAATGAATAAATTAGTCAGGGTTGTGGTGGGTCTAATCTCAAATGACCTAGTGGGAAAACAAAATCTCGAGCAGCTCGCTGAGTGTGGACCATAAAATCTCCAACAACAGGACTCTTAAGGGACCCTTTTCACGACAGGGGACACCCATAGGTATGACATCTGGGGCTGATTTCACAGAGACAGTGTGACTATGAATCACGTTTAACTAACAGCCAAATTTGGAGAAAGATATCTGTTTTTCCCACTATATCAAGACTCATATTTTAGTCCATGGGCCTCATACCACCCAGTTTAATATCAGGGCCAGACCAGTAACATATTTCTTCTGATGAACCATCCATTTACAAAACAGATGACAAACAGCTTGAAATATCTCAGTTTCCCAACATTTAGTCAGTGTGTTTAGTTTTTGGAACTAAACCACAAATAGTATTTTTACTCCTGTTTGATTCAAACAAGATATCAAGATTTAGAAATGCCTATAACTCCATCCTGTGCAGAAAAGCTGGCTTCACTGCACCATGAATAGTGCATTTTATGAATAAAATATGAATTTATTAATGATCTCCCTGCAGTTATCATACTTTTCAAAGCCATCCAGTGGGCCAGATTGGACCCTTTGGTAGCCAATAGGCCACATGTTTGACACCTCTGCACTCCTAAAAAAAATTCCACAATGGATACCCTACAAACAAGAACCTCTATTAGTCTTTTACGCCTGCTTAAAATTTTAAATTACATAATACTAATGTAAAAAAGGTATGTCCGTGGTCCCGTCGCAGCAATATTACAAAACAATGTTGTAAATATGTTACATTTAGCCTGACTTTGATATGACGTCTTAGTCATGTTATTAAAATAAATTCTTGTTCTGTAACATTATTGCAGAACCCGTTGGCAATGCTGAAAACTTACCAAATTATGACCAAATGCAACGCTGATATTATGTGATGTGTTTGTAGGGTAAACTATATATAAAAGATGGACTTACATTACAACAAACATTACAAACCTTAAACCTGAATTCTGCCCAGTTGCCAGCAGGGGGCAGCTCCTCTGTTTGGAGAAAGAAGTCAGATTGTATAGAATTCTATGAAAAAATGACTCTCCAGTTCATGGTTTCAGTCACTAGTTTCAAGTCTTATTTAATACAACCAGACATTCATTGGACCAACATGGTCCCATTAGAGTCAGAATGGACAATAAACCAGGGCATGATTAACAGGTCACTGGCCTTGGTTTCTCCCTCAGATCCCTCACCCCTCACTCGTCACATCTGGTTTCAAAACACCAACATGACGACAAAATAAACTCTCAGTTTGAGGCCTCATAACGAGACTTCGCTAACCAGTGGGTGACGTCACAGTGGCTATGTACAGCTTTATGTGCAGTAAATGTGTAAAAATGTCACTGACACATTTTTTTTATGGAAACAATCATGGTTCAATGTGGCAAATTTTATAGATGTGAAAATTTAAGTTTCACTACCTCAGTGCGGCCTTGTATTTTTTCCCCCATATCCATCCATTCTCATTACCACTTATCCAATTCAGGATTCCTGAGGAGCTGGAACCTATCCCAGCTGACTTAGGGCAAAAAGCGGGGTCACCAGCCCATTACAGGGCTAACATAGGGATCAGTAGGGATGCATTAATGTATTGTCAAATAGCATTTGCCAGTGTCGGTGGCTGTTCAGTTTTGCTCTATTAAAACGTTCCTACTGGGTCTCTACTCTGTAACATAATGGATTCTATTGGTGACCTCAAAGCCTTTCTCTGGCATCGGTCTATATTATGTTTATCTGTGTCTGCAGCCGTGTGAAGGCGAGAAAGCTTAGCTGCAGGCAAGATGTTTGTTTCATCTGGATATCTGAATGAAGGGATGAAATGGGATCCTCCCATTGGGAGGACAGCCTCTGAATTTAGGGATTGGTATGGCCTTTTAAGATGTGTGGATGCGTTGGTTGTTCTCCTTGGCAACAACCAATCACATCTGAGTTTACGTAACACATACAGTAATTTTCTTTCAGAGAATAATCATCGTTTTTGTCAGAGCAGTGTTTTATTTTGTTTTTTTAATTTAAAACTGTCTCTCCTGCTCCTCCTTATTTTGCAGTGAAGACATTCCTTATGCCAAAAAAAGAATTAGCTGCAGCACCTTGTTCAAACATTTTTTTTTATCTTCCTCCTCCTCCAGAACTGATCTCACCAAAGGACCTGACCTTCTCTGAGATCGGCTCCAGAAGCTTCAGGGCCTCGTGGAAGACGAACTCCACCAATGTTGAGTCCTATTTGGTTCAGTTCAGGCCAGCGGATGACCCTGACGGGCATTACGTGTCCATGTCTGTGCCCGGGGACTCCCTCACTGCCTTCCTGCCCTACCTCAACCCTTTCACACGTTACGAAGTCAACATCTATGCCCACTACGACAAAGGGGAAAGCTTGCCTGTGACTGGCTATCAGACCACGTTAGAAGGTATTTACAGTTACTTAAAAAATGTATTTATTCTATTCTTTCTCCAGACAGTTAAAATTTTAACAAAGGAGAATCGACATAAAGGTGTCACACAGGTATAAATGAGTTAAATGTAACTTTTTAAAACTCTAAATTAAATTTAAGATCACACTTGATGATGGAAACATACATTAAGTGTAAAAGTGAAAATATACTCTAAGTGATTAAATGTAATAATGAAGAGTAAGGTGTGTTTATTGATTCACAATGGTAACTCATGCACTGAATAACATGCAAGAAAACTGTCGGTAGTTACTACAGAGTAATAGGTTCATATTTTCAGACAGCTGCAACATGAATGAGTCAGGAGATGCATTTAGGTTTTGAGCAGTTAAATGTGAGAGTAACTCATTCACCTATGTTGCAGAACAAGGCCCAGTCCGCAACCTCAGAGTGTCAGAGGAGACCACAGACAGCTTCAGAGTGTCATGGCAGCCAGCTCCAGGACCAGTCATTCGCTACCAACTCAACTATGAACCGGTCAATGATGAGAGTTCGAGGATGGAGACGACCACTGTTGGCACAGAGACGACCACCGTGCTGCAGGAGCTCCAGCCTCAAACCACCTACCGTGTCACCGTCACTCCTGAATACCCATCTGGCCTCGGACCGCCGCTGCAGACTGAGGGCACCACCAAAGAAGGTAAGTGTGGTTATACACATAAACAACATAAAAACATAAAAAAGCATAAAATATAATTAATAAAAAGTTTAATAGATATTAACAATAACCTCAATTTAACACCAGTTTTAGACTTTTAGATTCTGCAGAATCAAAGGAAAAGCAGATTGTAGCGTAGGTTTAAAACTTGGGCACCAAACAAAAAGAATCATGATCCTAAATCCTAGTTCACTTATGAAATAATAGATTGGGGCCTCAGGTGTCACATAATCATTCTTCTTTGCCTCTTCACTGCAAACTATCTACTCTAGACAAAAATGCCCCTCAAAGTAATCTTAATAAAGAAGTTGACTAGTTTGTTACAAATGTTCACAAAAGAGTAGAAAGAAAAAAACAGTCCACACCACATTTCATTTCTAAGAAGTCATGTCAACATGAATCAAGTCCAGCACTGTTTTTTACCTTTTACCATCCTGATTTTTAAAGTATGTTTGCTTGTTTGCTTAAAGTAGGCTTAGATTTTTTATTGTACTTATATACAGTACTGTGCAAAAGTTTTAGGCAGGTGTGAAAAAATGCTGTAAACAAAGAATGCTTTCAGAAATGGAAGTGTTGTTCATTTATTTTCATCAATCAACAAAATGCAGTGAATGAACAAAAGACAAATCTAAACCAAATCAATATTTGGTGTGACCACCCTTTGCCTTCAAAACAGCATCAATTCTTCTAGGTACACTTGCACACAATTTTTGAAGGAACTCGGCTGGTAGGTTGTTCCAAACATCTTGGAGAACTAACCACAGATCTTCTGTGGATGTAGGCTTCCTCACATCCTTCTGTCTCTTCACGTTATCCCAGACACACTCGATGATGTAGAGATCAGGGCTCTGTGGGGGCCATACCATCACTTCCAGGACTTCTTGTTCTTCTTTACACTGAAGATAGTTCTTAATGACTTTGGCTGTATGTTTGGGGTCGTTGTCCTGCATTTTGTGAATTGATAGAAAT
>VUQS01001113.1:3428-17735 GCA_015108495.1 Heterochromis multidens | reverse complement strand
AAAAAAATTTAAAACAAAAAAAAATTTTTTATTTTTTTTTATAGGGGGTGGGTTTTTTTTTTTTTCAGTCTGGCACTGATCTCCTGCTCACTGTGCCCATTCATTGAAGTAGCCACTTTAGATTTGTAAGACTCATATAAATGAGGTTTACAGGATTTTTTTTATTAGAATGAGTAATGAGGGAGTAAAACATTTCTTACAGGCAACAGGTTTTCATAACATCCCACTTCTCGCTTCATCTGCAAATTTGCATCTCTCACTATCTCAGTCTCTTTCACATGGCCTTGACTTACTTAGGAAAACCCCAATCTCATCAAAAAAAAACCCAAACCCCACCCTACCCACCCCAAAACCCACATCTTTTGTTGCCATGGTTACAGTGCTTCCAAGGTAACAGCAAGACAGAAAAGCGGTGTGTGAGCAGAGTGACAAATACCTTCGACATGTGTGTGTTTACCAGCGTCGAGGCTCACGTCTGAGCATGCAGCCAGACAAACAGACAGAGCAACACACACGCATACGCAGGCACACGTACAGACAAAAAAAATAAAAAAGAAAGAGAGAAAAGCCAGCTCTTAGATTCCTCCCTCGGTTTGCTGTGTCAAAAAAGATAAGCTCAACAACAGTCACATGGGTGCACAGACACTGCCTCACTCAAAGTTTGCTGTAGAATAAACAGATCCACTTTTCCCTCTGGGAACACCTGTTGGTCTCTACATTTCTTCCTCTCTTTCTCTACAAACCATCTGCTCCCCTTCTTTCACTGCATCTTAACTGAAATACCGGCAGTTATTAATCTTTGCTGTGCAGCTTTCATACCTGCGCTGTATATTTGTGCTGGAGAGCGTGTGTGTGAAAGCCACAATGAAAACACACTGTTAAAAGTTTCACCGACTGTATGCGTGCATCCATGCGTGTGTGTCGATTAGAAAGAGAAAAAAAAGAACAGATTATGTTTGTGTGTTTGTGTGTGTGTGTGAGTATGTATAAGCATGTGTTTATGTTTGTGTGTGTATTCCCTCACCCCTGGATGGCCTCCTCTGCTTGGTCTGCATGGTCAACGTGCCCACCACAGCCCCCATGTTTGCCGCCGTCGTTGTGGAAACAAGTGCGTCTGTATGTTGAAGTCTGTGTCTCTTCGTCACGTGTTTCAGCGGCTAGAACGCACACGCACACACTCCCTCGCCCTCTTTCCTCCTCTCATCCTCTCCTCCTCTCTCTCCACCTCCTCTCTCAATGGCTGCTCTAGGCAGAAACCCTCCTTCCATCATCCCCTCTTTCATCCTTTCTCACTTCATCTCGTGGCGCTCCTCCTCTCTTTCTCTCTTTCTCTCACTCTCCCCTCTTTCTCCCCAAACTCCTTCACTCCCTCCCTCCCTCTCAGCTCCTTGTTTTTCATTAGGGGCTGTAGTTGCCCTCCCTCTTTCTATTTCTCTCTCTCTCTCCATCTATCACCCTCCCACCCTTACAGCGAGGCAAGAGCCCGAGAGGAGCATCAGTGATTCAGTATGAAATCGCCAGGATGTTGATTCACTAAATTATAAATTAATATTAGTGTACCCATTGATTTGTCGATGATAACGCCGCATGAATCACTCTGAACAAAAACAATAAACATGCCCTGTTACATCCGCACACCTAAAAGCATCTGCTTTCCTCTGATGGAAAACAAATATGCAAATAGATACAGGCTCAAATACTGACTGGAGAGGTAAATATGAATCATGGAGCAAAGGGGAAACATGTGAATGTGACAGGAATTATGAATTACGAGCTTTGCTTCCTCAGCATTACGATTTGTTCACTAAAAGGCCACTTCAGTCCATCAGCACCTCCACTGACTTCATCCATCGTTCTTGTTAATCCATCCTTACCCACTAGCAGGATGGATAAAGGGATGGAGGGGGAGTGAATGAGTGAGTGAGCGTGTGTGTGGTGGCAGATTGGCTCCATGGGTCAGAAGGAAAAGCTCAAAGTCAAGGATGTGAGAAAAGAGAGATTAAAGCAGGAGGAGGCAAAGGATGAGAAGAGTGAGATATTTAATAGGACCGTAATAGAGGGATCAAGACAAGTGTCAGATAATATTGCAGGAGTGTGTGCTATTTCCTTTAAGAGCTGCACACACACAGATGAAATCACATTTTAATTACAGACTAATCAATATAAAGTATGAGAAGAAGAACTGGGAGATGACAAACCAAATGTGCTATTTAAACACTGCACACTTAAGACTTAAGACTGTAAGAAGAAACACCACTTTTTGAAAATACTCAGTAAAATTAGTAAAATTCCAAAGAGTAAATATAGTTAAATAGCCTGGTATATTATATTACATGATATCAGTTGTAGTGTTGACCCTGTGATAGACAGGTCAGAGTGTACTCCACCCCTCGCCCAGTGTAAGCTGCGATAGGAACTAGCTCCCCTGTAATTCTGAATTGGATAAACAGTTAAGAAAATATATGAATGTATGGTTATTAAAGCATTCATTAGAAAGTATAACTATTAATTTTTGTTCTAGCTCAACCAGAATAAACTCATCAGTGGAGCTGCTGAGGAGCAGAGGTGAACGGTTTTAGGTTCCAAGGAATCGATAATCTGTCACTGTTATCACCCATCTTCACTCTGATAAAGAACCCTCTCAAACAACTGTGCTTCTTAAGGAAACTTCAGAACCCTTTTGCAGAACTTTTTTTGCAGAACAGCTATAGAAAGCATCCTCACTAGAAACATCACACCCATCCCAGCCACAGCCTGTTCACCCTACAGGCCATCTGGCAAGTGAGATAGAAGTATCCACTGCTGTTTCAGAGTAGTTTTTTTTTCTTCTAATTCATCCTACAAACTCCACCATAAAAATAGTTTTATTTTTATGACTTTATTATATATTCATTCATTTATAATTTATTTCAGCTTTCTGGGAATAAAGGTACAACAGTTTTGTTATGCAACTGTGTTATGTAATGATAATTAAAATGAATGTTAAACTGGTGACAATCTTAATCAGGAAAATAACCAGTTATCATACCTGTCAAATGACTGTAGTAGAGAGTGGTGGCTCTCTACATACAGATTATACAGCTCTATTGTAATCATCATTGGCCTGGCTGATGACAAGAAATACAGAAATGAAAGCTTCCACTAGGACACGACATGTAAAAATTGTACTTTTAGCTGATTATTGTTTTCTTTGTCGATGAAATCTTCTGAAATCTTCTTTTTTTCTCATTGGATGAGGGAAAAAATCATGTTTAGTAGAGATGCAGTTGTTTCCACAAATGTTTTTTTAGTAAACGATATGGAAAATAGTCACAGTGTCCTTTTATATCAAGCCAGCCGTCCATAGTAATGCCTCCACAAATGTGGCAACAGCTTTGCAAATGAGGCACTTTTTGTCAACTGATGGTGAATAATGAACAAAGCGAGATTGTTAGGAAGCCATATGGACAGATTTAGCTGAAAAGATTTAGTTTGGTGAGCAAAAGAAACTGCAATCTGTTTCTGTAAAAATGTGCTCATAAATGCTCTGATGCATTTTTTTTCCTCACAACAGTGAGCGAAACAGAATGGACAGCAGTGGGGTGTAATGCTTTCACCCTGCCTACATGTGCACACAAACAGATACACATATGGTTACTCACAGAAAGAAGCACATATATATACACACATACATTTTGCACATGCATCAAACATGTCAGAGAGACTGTCTGATCATAGGATGAGGTCTCTGTGGATGCTAGTGGCATCCAAATGACATGCAGTAGGCACAGTAGAGCATGATCATTTCCTGCCACACATATATACCTCCCAACACACACACACACAAACTCACACACACACTGCTCTTCCTCTTTGCTTGCCCTGCTATATAACTGCCTGCCTGAATTGTGCCTATAGGAATTTACAGGCTATCAGAGTTATTCCGCTCTATCTTCACTCCACCCTACTTCTTCTTTAGCCTTAAACTATATCTATCCATCTCTCAACACCCCCAAATTCTATGAATTTGTCTTCAGGCGCACAGCTTTCGCCAATACACCTATATCTTGCCATCTCTCCCTATAAATCCCTGCGCTTGTATCAGCCTAGTGTTTCTGTCGTTTCAAACAGTGTTCCCAGCTTGTTCCAATCTCAAATCTCTGTCCCTCCCTATCTCCCCGTGGTCTCTGACAGGCCCATTTCCACACGTTGACAGAAATGTTTCTCCATCTAGTAATCATTTCAAAGTCTGTCTGTAGAGCAGAGAGAAAGAGTGAAAGGTTGGAGTGTGTGTGCTTGTTTTTGTGCTTGTGTGTATAATATTGCTACAGAACTGCCTGGTGTTTCCCTGCAGGCATGTGAGTGAATGGCTGCAGACTGTTTTACAAGACCCCTGTCAGACTTTAAAGGAAAGATGATATGAGACAGAAGAGAGGAGAAAACAGCAAGAGCAGGAAGAGGTGTATAAGGTATATATATGCCTCTTTTGATACTGCATGTAAGGAGGAAGGAAAAAGCAGTAGAATTGAAGATGGAAACATATTTGGCAATAAAGGATGAAGAAGGGGGGAAAAAAGCAGGAGGAAGACGCACACCAGAAGAGCTTCCAGCGGGAGATTAGAGTGCGATGCAGAGAGAGAATGAAAGAGTAAGAAGTGGGTAACAAGAGCCAGGAGAGTGGGCGAGTGGTATTGCAAGAAAGAAAAGGCAGAGGAGAGCAAGTGGGACATGCAAACACCACATTTCCAGAGATGGGGATGGTGGAACAAAGAGAATTAGGAAAAAAATGGGGGAGGGAAAATAAAACTCTGAAGATTTTGATTAAGATTAAAATGCTGAGTGGAAGCTTTAGAAAATCAAGCAACTAAAGTCAAATCTGCACATTCAGACCCACCTCAGTGCTAACTTGCAGGGAAAAAAAGTACTAAAACGCCCCCTTTTCCAAATGAAGGATTCATCCCATGACTTATAGATTATGAATCAATCATGGCACACAAAGCTTTAGCAATTACTCATCAGGGGCATCGCAGCTTTGAACAGGGGACGTGTCTATTAGGAAAATCAATACTAATATCTATCGCTGTTGAAATGACTTCTCACACAGATGCTTCTCAGTATCTTTATTAGCAAACGCATCCTGGGCCTCTTACAGGCGCCCATCAAATTATGAAAAAAGGGAATAATTAAAGGAGGCCCTGCTATTGATCTGTTTTTATCAAGGGAAAGGGCTAAAAGCAGGAAAAATAAGAGGGATGGAGGGTAGTAAGTAAACAAATGGAAAGCAAGGAGAAAGGATAGATGTGTGGAGAAATAAAAGAGATGTAAAGCACAAAAGATTGAAACAAAGCAGAAGATAAAGTTTAAATGTGGCATAGATTTAAAGAAGAATCAATGAAGAGAGAGAAAAAAGTGAGCAGAGGAAGTAGCAAAGTTTTGGCTTAGTTGTTATTCTTATAGCTAACTGGACTGACGTGAGGTCTTTATAAACATGGCAACAAGGAAGCAGCAATAGGAAGATATTCACATTTGGCATTTGGTTGTTTACAGAGTTTGTTTTTTTTTTACCTACAGTGTAAAAGGAAACAAAAAGGTTTACTGCTGACAGTCAGTCTGGATGTGCAGCTCCTGAAGGGGTAAAAAGGGGCTGAGTTCTGGCAGCATTTTGGGCCAGAGCTACAGCTGACAATGTTTCATTCATTAAAAAAGATGATCATCCATTAATTAATTGTCAGTTAATAGGAAAAGTGTTCAATTTTAAACTTGGTATTAAGCTGAGATTCACTAACCTGATTAGTATAAGGTCACTCACTGGTACTTGCAGTCAGAGCATCCTGTCAGAAGGGGTTTTCAAGAAAACACTCCTTTTCTTTCATTTTAGGTTACTTGCAGTTTGGTTATGTTTAGACAACAAGTTATTCTAGATCAGAAACAGGAGCAGAGTGACAGAAACAGTACATACAGTTACAGATGTGAATGTTAGTCACTGTAATGATGAATGTCCACCATATCTTGTTTTTCTTACAGATCCACCTGGGTTTATTTCATTTAGCAGGTAATTGATGCTGTTCATCTGATCTTTGTCTTTCCTTCACACTGTAGCACAGCTTTTTATTTCTCAGAGGTCACAAAACAAATTCCGAGCCATGAACTCACTTGGTGACAGGTGGTCTTTTTGTAGCTTGTTTGTGGTTAATTAAGACTAAAGGAATAAAAGCTAAATGGTCCATGGAATGTTACGGGATTAGTATTTTTCTTTATTCTACTTTGCTGTTCCACTTAAAACGTATAAGAGAATTGGAATTGTGTTATTTTAGCCAATTTGCATTGTAAATCAATTTGCATTGTTACTGTATGTAAATATAAATTTTCATAGTGTATAAAAACACTTACTGTAGAGATTGGTATGAAAATGTATATATTAAATCACATTTTTTATTTATTTACAAAAAAAGGCAAAGCACAGGTGTTGCCAGGCCTCTTTACTCTTTACAAACTATGGTCAGTGGACAGATTAAGTCCGTGTATTGCTATCCACTGATGTCTGTTAACCGCTGAAAACAGAGCAACTTAGATCTGAATATAAATTCATGTTCTTTTGGCATTAAATGTGACATTGGCAACATTTGCTACTCTCACTATACGAGTGTCATTTCAGCTGTCATATTAATTTATGTCAAGTGATGTGCATCACTGCTGTCATATCTGTGCATACAGGCAGAACCATATAGTCAGGACTAAGTAGCTATCTATATTCATCATCTCCATTTCTCCAGTATTACAAAGGCCTGAAGGCAAGCACAAGGCTGAACGGTCTACAGAGATAAATTGCATGGAAAATGTTGTTTATCTTTGAAGAACTATGCAAAGCATTTGCCTGCAAATATTATGCAAATGAAGTATCCTTATATATACAATGTATTGATTTTCTTATATAATATAATGCCTGAATGTGGGTTTAATTTGAAACAGCAACAGAGAATCTTTCATTATGATCACATTTTTTTAATGGAAAGCATGTTTGCTGTGAATATCTGCATGGCACAGACTTCAATGTAAAGAAATATGAGATCTGAGGTTTTACAGCAGTATCACAATTGCATCATTGCACCTACACACAACGCACAAACACATACATGCTTTGGGCATGAGATTAAGCAGAAAGCTGTTTTCATGATGCCATGTGCCTAATAAAGCTCTTTTGCTGTCCTAATTGGCCCTTTTGGTGTACTTCTTTTGATGTGCAGGGAAGAGAGAGAGAGGTGGAAACTATAAAGCCTATTAAAGAAACAGAGATCCTCTCTTCTCAACCCTTTAGCCCTGCAGCAGATGGAAACATTGAGCCAAACGCAACTGTTCTCCAGAAGACCCACAAGCACAAACGCATTATATTTACATGTATTCTACCGCCCCCAAACTAAAACCCTACATGATTAGTGAAACTTCAAACAGCTGGAGTGATCTTAGAGTAGGACAAGCCTGTACTGTGCAAAACTCAAACACAAAGAGATGTGAGAGTTCAAGAGAGGGAAAGAGAAAGAAACCAAGAGATAAACAGCAAAGATGGACGAAAAGCTATAGATCAAGAAGGGAACTGTGTGGCGAATACAAGGGGAAAAACTTGAAAGGACCAACACATAAAAAGACAAAATGAGAAGGTGAAATGAGGTGAAAGTGAGCAAGACAAAGAGAGAGACAGGGAGACAAAGAAAATTCACTTGACAAAGTGAGAGGGTATAGAGAAATGAAAGCAAAGGCAGAAACAAATGGAGCAAACGGGACAGGGAGATGAATGTGTCGGCAAGGTGCAGGTTTTGTAGTTTATAACCGCTGGGAAATATTTCATAGGAACAGAGTAGTTTGTGTACAGGCAATGGATACATTTCTTTTTTTTCCCCAGGTGAAAAGAGACACATACAGACAAATGCCTTAACCCCAGCCTATGGCCATATGAGCCAGTGAGGGCAATGGCTAATAACTCAGCCTTCAAGCTTCCCTTGTGGAGCAGCTATGACTTTATGTAGGCCACAGCATTAGTTTGGCTTCATTTAGAAACCCACACTGAAAGCAAAAACATCCACTTTAGTTTGTGTAGTTTAGCAACTCTTTTGGATTCAGTTCAGTTAATTCATCACTTTAATATGTGCTGGATAGGACTGTAAATGGACTGCATTTATCTATCTTTTTAAAACCAAAGTGCTTTACAGAGTGACTTTCATTCCCCATGCACAACACAGTCCTGGACATGGGGAGCAAGCAAGCTTAATTTCTTTCTCAAGGGTACTTCAAAACAAACAGGAGGAGCTTAGGATCAAACCACAAACCCTGCAATTAATATCTAACCAGTTCTTCTTCTGGATACACCACTGCTGGATAGCAATGAATTAATTATGGGTTACATTATCGAATAAGGCCTGCACTGTGCATCTCTAAAGTAAATGCCAACATTAGTAACCTGTGTCTTGCTGAAAATAAACACTGTTTTGTGACCACTTGTCCAAGTCAAAGTGCTTTTAGTCCCTTGTGCTTTGAGTCCTAAACACATTAAATATCACAAATGTCATATAGAATTTTTAATGTAACAGTGAGTATGTACAGTAAACTCAGTTAACAGGAATACTGTGGTGTGATATGCGTTTTGTGTTTTTTGTTTTAGTTTTTGTCTACAGCATTGTCTTGATCATTGGCGTTAACATCTGTTGTCACCTACTGATATGAACTGGATCCTTCAAAACTGATAGTAAAATGTAGCTACAAGCAGTGATGAGGGAGCCGAGCAGTTACGCAGGCTGCAGTCGCCATCGCAAATTAATTATGATAAGAGTAACTGCAAGTGCTAAGAACAACACCTCCTACGTCCATATACCAAGTTTGGTGTCAACAATTCAAGGCTGCCAAACAGGAAGTGAGGCCATAAAGACATACAGACATGCCCTCACTGTCTGTATGGAGGTACATGGATAAATTTGATAGTTTGTAACTATCTTTGCCACATTTGGCCAATATTTTACAATATTTAAGACAATTGAACACCTATGTAATGGGACCCATTATATTTCAGTTCCATATTTTTAATAGTGGAATTTACTAGAGTAGCTTATCTTAATCTTAATTTGTGGCTCAGTTCACCTTTGTCTGAAATAACCTGTTTTAGGGATCATTTGAAAATACACCCAGCTATCTATTGTAAAGTTTAGAAATGTAGCCAAGCTTTTTATGACCATCCACCATTGTAATAGTATATATATGACAGAAAAAAGGAAAAGCCTAATAGCCCTGCTTTCAGGTTTTGATTAAATGTAATATAGTATTGGCCAGGCTATAAGTTTGTCATGTTTCATTCTTAGGATATCTCTTAGATATCACTATACATTAGCAACCACTTTTATAAGGTCAATCTATCAAACAAATTAGTAAAAGTGCCTTTTCTTGTTGCAGTGTCCCTTGAGTGGGGTACAGTCATGTTAAAAAGAAAGTACAACCTTCTTCAGTTCTAAGGTTTTATGTATCAGGACAAAGAAAAAAATCATCAAGTCTGTACTAGGATCAAAAATTATTAAAATTCAGATGAAGCACAACAAATGACGTATTACATTGTGTCAAAGGAAGCTAAAATGCAGAAGCAGTGTTTGAAAAACAAGGACACCCTATGGTTCAATAGCTTGTATAACCAACTTTAGCAGCAAAAACCTGAAGCAATTGTTTCTTGCATGACTTTACCAGTCGCTCACATTGTTTGAGAGACTGACAAACATTTTCAGCTTTTTCAGCCATTCTGTTGTAGATTTGCTGATTGTCCTGTTGCAAGAAACAATTTGGGTCAAGCTTTAGCTGTCAGACAGATGGCCTCACATTTGTCTCTAGAATATTTGGTATACAGAGGAGTTCATGGTTGATTTAGTGACTGCAAGATGCCCAGTTCCTGTGGCTGCAAAACAACCCCAAATCATCACCCCTCCACTACCGTGCTTCACAGATGGTGCAAGGTGTTTGTGCTGATATGCTGTGTTTGTTGCGAAACATGGTGCTGTGCAGTATGTCCAAACACCTCCACTCTGGGCTTGACTGTCCAAAGGGCGTTGTTCGTGAAGGTTCTTGTGGTTTGTTCAAATGTAGCTTTGCAAACCTAAGCTGTGTTGCCATGTTTTTTATAGAGAGAAGAGGCTTCCTCCTGGCAACCCTTCCAAAATAGCCATACTTCTTCAGTTTTGTTTTTTTTTCTAATTATAATGTCATGAACTTTAACATTTAACATTTAATTTTTGCTAACTGAGGTCTGTAGAATCTGAGATGTAGAGCTTTTGAGTTTTTTGCAGTTTTTCTGAGCACTGCATGGTCTGACCTGGGGTGAATTTGCTGGGATGACCACTCCTGGGAAGACTGTCAACTGTCTTGAATGTTTTCCACTTGTAAGTAGTCTTTCTCACTGTAGAATGATGGACTTTAAATTGTTTGGAATCAGAATCAGAATACTTTATTAATCCCAGAGGAAATAATGTGGTCACAGTTGCTCCAGGACAGTAAGAACAGTAATTAACAAGTTAAAATACCAATATTAAATAATACAATAAATGGCCTTATAACCCTTCCTGATGTCTTTCCTTCTTGGTATTGTGTTAACGCACACCTGAATGTTCCAGACCTGCACACTGCCAAAACTTCTGCTTTTATAGAGGTGCTCACACTTGCTGATGATCATTTAATCAAGCACATTTGGTTAGCAGCACCTGACTGCTGCTTACCCTCTTAATTCCCATGGAAGCAGTGGAAGTGGTGTTCTTCAAACACTGCTTCTGCATTTTGGCTTAGTTTTTGTTAAACAAATAATGACACAGTGTAATATGCCATGTCTAATTGTAAGACCTGACAAGGGTCAGATATTTTTTTTTTTTTTTTTTGATATGTAAAACCTTAGAACTGAAAGAGGGTGTACTTTCTTTTAAACATGACTATATCTTTATCTTCAACCCATTGTTGATGCTTAAGTGCTGAAGTACAGATATAAGATTTGGTGGAAACAATCAAGGTTCTGTTCCCAGTCAGTGAGCCAAACTTTACAACTTTTTATTCTATGGTTCAAGGGGCTAATATAGACTTCACTGCCTGGCCCTCCAAGAATAATTAAAAATAAAGACAAAATTACTAGTTAATCTACTGCATAGTATTTTGGAACATGCTTTTTTGCCCTCAATCAGCAATGGCAAGGGTGAAACCCAAGGGAAGTGAGTTAGTGAATTGTTAGTGTTTCTGATTTTGTTCAATCAAGTTAATGGCTTTCTTAAATCCACATCTATAATTGTCATCTAAAATTTTAAATCCTCAGCAAGTTAGCTTTAAGTCTTTCTCAGCTGGTCATTGCCTCATGTTGAGTTGTGATCAAGGATGGGTCAACTTTCCATGCAAACTGAATCCTGCCCTGCTTTCATTAGGCCACTTTTTTTTAACACTGCAGCAGATGGCGAAACACACACATTCAGTGACACACACACTGCAGCCCCCTGAGAAGCAACCTCGCCTCCTCTCTCAACTTTTCTCAATTTTTCTCTCCCACTTTTACTCATCTATCACTTCCACCTCACACCCCAACAGTGCAAACTTCAAAGTGGCTGCTATTTAGAGGTTACCCTACATCCTGGTTGCTTCGTAAGCATTGTTGCCTTCCCTAACAAGTAAATGGGTTGTGCTTGAAATGGAAGTAGATACCACAAACACCAAGTGTCTGACATTCATGTTCATATTATAGACTGCAGAAAACAACCAACTTGAAAATGTGCCTCAAGTATCTGTTCAGCACATATCGACTGAGAGCTGATTCCACGCAGCAAAATGAGGTGCAGGTCAGGCACTGAAATAAACAACCCACGCAGGATGCTATATATGTTTGTATTTCAGGAGCCCATTTATGGGGTCTTTAAAGAGTTTTCACAGCTCTTCCAAATACTCAGCTTTGTCTGACTGCACTGTTTGACAGGTAAAACACAGAAAATATAGAGCTGGAAGGCATTTTCCTAAGGGACTTGCACAAAATTCACAGCACATCATTTACATCATTTACATCGCCTCCACAGTTTTTGTCACAGCATATGCAACATGCAGACAGTTTTGCATGATCTCACTTTAGTTAATGGTCCAATTAGAGATTTCTGAATTTTATCCCCTCTTTTCTTCCATGAGATGTAAAATGATTTGGCTCCCAATTTTCCT
The DNA here is from genome assembly GCA_015108495.1 of Heterochromis multidens. Lineage (NCBI taxonomy): Eukaryota > Metazoa > Chordata > Actinopteri > Cichliformes > Cichlidae > Heterochromis > Heterochromis multidens. The sequence goes on along the minus strand of VUQS01001113.1, from coordinate 5,555 downwards.
GCCTCTGCTGTGTGTATTTGAGATGCAGCACTGTGTCTGTCAGCGATAGCCATCAGGTTTAAGGTCAACAGATGCAGGACAGACCACGGCCAAAAGCAGATGGATTACAACACTTTGATTTATGGCACTCAAACACACAATACCACAGTCACCACACACACAAAATGCACGCCTCATCACACATACCTACATTTTCAGCAGTCAATTAGGTGCATAAATATTTTTGTGGACAAAGAACACACATACATAGTGTCAAGTGTCAGAACCAGTGAAACAGCAGTGTGGCAGAAAAGGAAGTGGGCTGGTTTGGAGAGCAGACAGGGGTAAATACCATCACCTATTATAGACATGCCCAATGGCACAGCTGTGCACACACACATGCACACACATTGATACATGTATATTCCTAAATCCACAGTTCAAACAGAGGACAGGTGGCCTGGAGCACTATAAAGCAACAGTGAATCAAAATATTTTGTAAAACTTCACATTCCCATTTATAGTACATTCATCTTAATACCATAGTGCATTTCTTGTGCAATATTCACCATTAAGAGCAAACATATATGACTCCATCATTAAAGCACAAAGACGCACCATGATAGATGCTGCTCACAGCAACAAGCATATGCTCACATTCGGGACACAAACACGCAACCTGTGTGCGCATTTCAAATACAAATTCTTACCTTTGTGGTAGGACACTTGCTTGGATTGCATGGAAAAGGTTCCCATCACAAGACCCATGTTGACTTCTGGCTTCTGGCTGCTGGAAGGTTGTGTGTGCTGGCGTGTATGTGTGAGCGTGCGTTGGTCTGCGTGCCTATGATCAAGGTGTGCTAGTAAGTATGCGTACAGTAGGTGAGCGTAAATTTGTGATTAAGTTAGTCCATCAGCCAGCTGTATGTGTGGAAGTACAGATATCACTTCTCATGCTGCCTCACACCCACACAGCTCTGCTGCTTCTGCTCGAGGGTGTGTGTGTGAGAGTGAGTGAGAGGAGAGAGAGTGGGAGAGACAGAGAGAGAGAGAGAGAGTTTTCTGTGTGTGTGTGTGTGTTTGTGTGTATGTGTGTGTGTGTGTGTTTGTGTGTGTGTGTGTGCACGCGCGTCTGCGTGTGCGTGCGTGCGTGCGTGTGTGTGAATGAAATAAACGGCACACATCTACTCTCGAGCTACCTTTGTCTACCCTGTCACTGAAGCTGTCTACTTTACATCCCTTCTATCTCTTTGTCTACCTCACACACCCTCTTCCTTTCTCTCTCTCTCTCAGTTTGTCCCCAGTCACCAGACTGTCATCCCATCAATTCCTCCGTGCCTCTTTATGTATCTGCCTCTATGTCTCTGCTTCTCCCTGCTCCCTTTTCCTCTCCCATTCGTCTGAGTCGCTCTGTCTCTTTGTCTGTCTGGTGGGGAACGGGGGATTGCACGCTGTTGCACGGGAGAAGGCTGAGACCGAGACAGGAGAGATGGGGCAAGAGAGGAGGACTAAACTCAAGAGAGGGCAAGCGAGAGAAGGAAGAAGCGATGAGAAAATTGGGAGAAGAAAGAGGAGAGGGTGAAGAGAAGAGAAAGAGGAAGAGAAGACAGAGACAAATCAGGAGGATTCACAAACAGCAGGGGAGGCAAAGTGAGGAGGAGAGAGGGTGGGAGGGAAGACCGTGAAAGAAAGAGATGGAGCGAGATGAGGAGTGCAAGAGGTGAGGGGAGATAAGGGAGGAATAGACTGATCCGTCCCCCCCTTTGCTATTCAGCAGGCAAACAGTCTGAGTGTGGAGAGTGCATTCGCTGCTTTATCTCTACATGCACAAGTGTGGCAGGTGGTGTGTGTATGCGTTTGTGTGCGCGTAATTATTCTGCTCGCGGGTGGGTCATGAACAAAACCCTCTACGTGTGACACAGCTACATTTACAGAAACGCTGCCTCGTATTTGTCAGTGACTGCATCAACATGCTGTATCAGACATGTTTTTGTGCTCAAGTCTCCTGATGAACCCATCAACTACACACACACACACACACACACACACACACACACACACATACACACACACACACAAGGCCACACACCCTCTACAACAATACACCCAGGAGAATGATGCCAGTCTGCAACACAGTCCAACTCATAC